>JADDOH010007598.1:0-50392 GCA_016648135.1 Agrypnia vestita
ATATTAGGTCCTTACATATGAAATTGGCGTGTAGTATGGGAGGAACATAAAGCCGATTTTTTTTTATTATAATATTTTTATTTAATCAAAGTATGTACCATTGCTATCTATGCACTTTTGCCATCTCATAGGTAAGTTCATCGATCCCTTTACTAAAAAAACAATTCGGACGGGAATCAATAAAATCTTTGAAGGCGGGTTGGACTGCCCCATCGGAGTTGAATTTTTTCCTTTGCAAGAAGTTATCCAAATTTCGAAAAAAATGGTAATCTTTTGGGGCAAGGTCCGGAGAGTACGGTGGATGTCTTAGACATTCCAAGTGAAGCTCCTCTAATTTGGTAGCCGTCTGTTGTGCAGTGTGTGGTCTAGCGTTATCATGAAGCAGCAGTGGCCTAGAGCGATTAACCAGCCTCGGTTGTTTAGCAGCTAGCTTTTCCATCATGGTTTGCAGTTGCTGACACTATTGTCAATATCAAATTACGGCAGATATCTATATCTGCCGTAATCGTCTGGCCAGATTTAAGAAAGCTGTAGTTAACGACACCAGCACTAGTCCACCAAAAGCTCACAAGTAACTTGTTTGGAGTCAATTTTCGCTTAGGGCATGTTTTGGCTGGTTCGGCAGGGTTCAGCCATTGCGATGAGCGCTTTCGATTATCGTACAGGATCCACTTTTCATCACAGGTAATGATTCGATTTAAAATCCCTTCATTATTGTGCCGGTTGAGTAATGCAACGCAGCAGTCAACGCGCGTTTGTTGATTTGCTTCACTCAATATGTGAGGTACCCACCTTTCAAGCTTTTTCACCTTACCAATTTGCTTCAAGTGGATTAAAACAGTTTTATCACTAACACCGCAGCCTGCAGCTAACTCGGATTTGGTTTGCGATGGATCCGCTTCCACAATAGCCTTCAATTCTTCATTATCAACTTTGGTCTCCGGCCGTCCACGGGGCTTGTTCTGCAGGTCGAAATTTCCAGAACGAAAACGTTGGAACCAAAAACGCACGTGTTTTCTTTTGCGGCACCGTCGCCATACACATCATTAATCCTTCGAGCCGTTTCTGCAGCACTGGTGCCACGGTGGAACTCGTACTCGTAAATAACGCGATATTTCAAGTTTTTCATTTTGTAAACTGAGTGACGCAAAGAAAAAAACAATTGAGGAAAAAACAAATGAATTATAATTTTCAAAACACAAATACATGAGTAAATAGCTGTATAAATTTGGATTTGGAATTCCTAACCAAAGAGAAGATATTTGAGATCAAATTTGCCAGTACGCAAAACGCCAATTTCATATGTAAGGACCTAATATTAACAACTCTTCGTACACTCATGAAAAATTACGGGACATAATAATTGCTGGATTTTGAAGCTGAAAATTCATAAATACAAAACATTTTTTTTTTAATTGACCATATTCGCTTAAACCTAAGCTGCATATAATAAAATAATGTAACGAGGCAAAAAAGATTACTTATAGAATCTCTTTCATCGAACTATCGATGAAAACAATAATATCGTAAACTCGAAAATAAAATAATCTTCTCGGGAGTTTGAAAGACCAACGTATTGCATATAAAAGCGAGAATTGGGAAGCTGCGCAGATTGAGTTTGTTTCAACATTTTTATCAGTGCGATATCAGCCGCGGAACGACGGCCGGGGTGGCCAGTCGTGAGATAATCAGAGCGACAGATATTAAGCGAAATAATTGAGCGAAGTTACTAACTGGCGATTTAAATATGTGTGAAAACTTACGTTCGATACTCAAATGGAATGTTCTAGCAAGTGATAAATAAAGTGTTACCCAGTGATAATATAGTGTTCGCAAACGAGTAGTAAATTGCGAATTCAAGAATAGTGTATTAATATGATTCGAGTTAAGTGACTTTGTCAATTTAGTAAAATAATTAATCACTTATAAATAAAACGATAATTAGATTTCATTGCTTTCTTTTGTCTCCCGTAGCCACGATCCGTGGTAATAATAATATAAAGATGTCAAGACCGTATAATTTAGTGGGGCGACCCTTGTGTGTTACTTGAGCGCGCGCTAATTGTGTGTCATACTTTGATTACCTAAAGTTGTAATTTCAGCGTCATTCCAGCAAGTTACAGACTATACGTATCGACAGATAGATAACGAAATTATTATATTAAGATATTTATGTAGATCTATGTAGAATTAATTATATAGAGCTACAAACTCCGCTTTTGTACACTCTGTTTAACCATTCCAGTGGTGAAACATGTCGGATGTGTGTCACCGCCGGAACGGTACAATATGCTATTCACTTCAATTAAACCATTTAAGAATAGTTTGTTGTAGTGGTCATGACGCTCGCCTAGTGATCCGGTGGTCGGTGGTTCGAGCCCAGTTTCAGTCCTGAAACTGGGCTCGGTGTCCACCGGCAAGCTTAATTTGAAAATAGTAAGAATATTGATGAAATACTTATTCCGTGTTTGCATCTATATTTAAAAATAATAATAATGGGATTTAAAATTTTTCCAGTATACTTCTAATAGTAGTAGTATAATAGTAAGTAGTATAAACATTAAAAGTGGTAAGTACTTTTGAGTATCAATATGAAAAAATATTATCATTTCACTATCGTTCTTATATTTCTTAGAAAAAAATAATCATAATTTAAATGCGATATTATTGCACTTATAGGTCAGAATGGATGCGGAACAAATATTGCGAATGACAGACTGGAAGACCGCAGCGGGAGACAGGAAGAGTTGGCGAGGACTGATGGAGGCCAAGGCTCGATATGAGCTGTAGGGCCTTTGAAGAAAAAAATTAATGCACTCAATTTAAAGAAAAATGCATCAAATGCAAATTTATCACTTAATATTCTAAAACAATAATCTAAAATAACACAAATATGATATTTTGTTACGTAGTAAAAATAACGATGTACAAAAATATGACATTCTGAACTCGAAAATTTTTTTTATCGGAAAGATGATTTTGAACTCAGGGTGTATATATTTATGTAATTACTGTAACGCCGACATAATTAATTCTCGAAGTAATTCCATAGATGGCACTAAAAGGTCAATTCTGGTTTAATGACAGCTAAGGAACTAACGTCAAAGACTGCTCAGAGATAGCGCCAGCCATACTTACAACCCACACACGAAAGGTGTCCCTCATTATATCAAGTACCCCAAGGGTTCAGCCTAATTATACTAAGAGATGGCGCCATTTTCGCTTGTAAAATATTAATGGCGTATAATCAAAGATATTAAAATGCTTCGGAACAAATATGTTTTGGTATGTTCTGCGCTGTTGTGAATATAAGTCAGACATTGTGTAGAGATCTTTATTGATCTTGAGTCCGAGCCTTTGGCTTTCGCTAGCTGGTTTAAAAATGTAATTCACAGAGGATCTAGTCTGGGGACCCAGCAGAGTAGTTACTCCAGTAAAGACGAGAGGACAGCAACCCATGGAGGACCTGGTTTGGGGACCCAGCAGCAGAATCCGGGGTTGGTTGTGCGAGGATTTCCCGTTATTTATATCTACGCCCTGGAAAAGTGTACTCCTCAATCGCTTGAGCGGATAGAACGCCGTCTGTCTCTAGCGCGTTATATTACGTATTTGTTAGCGTCAATTGGTTAAGTTAGGCTGCACTATAGCAGACCACGTTTTTTTAAATAATGAATTATGTTTGGTTAGCGTAAGACCTGCGCCATCAATATGACATCAAGCTACTGAATTGGATGAATAGCTTAAATATATCTGGAACCAAATGTGACGAGGATGAATGATCTCCATTAGTAAATAAATAGTAGAATAAAATCAGGAATCACTTGTAAATTTAATCTATGGAAATTTGTGCCGCCGAGGTTGTTGACACAAATCTAAATATTGTATTAAATTGTATACACTTCTGAGACAGCCGACTGTATTTTATGGGTGTGAGGCTCGGTTTCTCATCTTGACGCAGGAAAATATGTTTCAGGCTTTCGTAAACACTTTTAAGTTTTTATTATTAAGGGACAAATTATTTTATTGGAAAATTAAAAAAAAAATGGTGGCATAATTTACAATCCTGTGGAGCTCCTCCGCCGTGACTGAGATATTATATATACACGTGCAATATTCCCCGGTGCAAGCTTATCCGAGACAGAGAAGAAGGTTATGTCCTTATTTAGTGTAAATGAAACATCGAAAATTTAGCACATTTTTTAATCCGGTAAGCCATTTGTTGGTAACAATCATTTAAAAGTTTTTTTGCCAAATCTAGTATGAACTGGGGTGCATAATTTTTTCAATTAAATAGTTGTCAATAGTTGCATTTTCGTGTGTAATTAAATATTGCATTTACAGTTTTCAGTAAAATTGATACTTTTGGCTCGCCCTTGAAATGTAGAGATATCAGAAATATATAGGGTTGCATTTACAAATTGCATTTGTTATTAAATGCTATTTTTACTCTCTTTATATTAACTCGTGGCGTCTGCTTGCTTGCTTGCCGGCTTGCCGTCAACAAAAACTTTGGATCGATTTTTGACCCTTTTCCCGTGATCCAATCGAGCTGAAACTTGGCAAGTAGACCCGTGGCGACGATCAAGAAGATCTATCAAATTTTCATTAAAAAAATTAAATAATTATCGTATAATTTCGGATTTTTAGAAATTTTATTGTTTTTTTCAAATTGGAATCATTAGAAAAGTTTGATTAACAACGGCGGCCCGATATATCGCGGAATATTTTCTAAATTTGAATTACTCCGTCGGTATACATAATAGTATTTACTACGTAGGTACTTCACTACGAATGTCGAAAATCTAAATTGACTGACAAATGTTTTTAGAATTTAATCTTCAAAGCATGAAGTGTCTTATCAAAGCTCAAAACATCTGACATTTTAGAAATATATTAAATTACCGTAAGTTTAGTGTTATGTTATATTTTTTAATTCGTCTTTAATTGTTGTTATATTCTACAAATAAAGGGAGTATAATAAAAACTTGGCTTTTATGGGTTACTTTTTTCTAATATTAACGGTGCCTACATTATTAGAATTACACATTTTTTATGTTAATTTTGACAGTTTTCCAGTGTTTAATATACATCTTCGAATTAGTATGTTTATGCCGTGCGTACGAGGCAGATTGTTTCGTTGGTCTAGTGTTTATACCCGTAAACACCAACACAACGAAACAACGGCTTACACATACTAATTCGATTATCTTTCTTAAATAGAAATACCTATACAGACCCTTGTTTTTCTTTCAGTAAATTTTTATTTTATACCGAATATTTGATAAAAAGATATTAAAAGAAAACGACACCTTATCATCCTGAAAAATCACAAAAAATCATTTGACTCGTTTGAGCGAACCAAAAGTATATGAAATCGTTTTTTTTGTTTTTATTTGTAGTTGTAAGCACATTGCACAAGCCAAAAGTAAATGAAATCGGGTTTTTTTGTTTTTATTTGTAGTTGTACGCACATTACACAAGCCAAAAGTATATGAAATCGTTTTTTTTTGTTTTTATTTGTAGTTGTAAGCACATTGCACAAGCCAAAAGTAAATGAAATCGGGTTTTTTTGTTTTTATTTGTAGTTGTACGCACATTACACAAGCCAAAAGTATATGAAATCGTTTTTTTTTGTTTTTATTTGTAGTTGTAAGCACATTGCACAAGCCAAAAGTAAATGAAATCGGGTTTTTTTGTTTTTATTTGTAGTTGTACGCACATTACACAAGCCAAAAGTATATGAAATCGTTTTTTTTTGTTTTTATTTGTAGTTGTAAGCACATTGCACAAGCCAAAAGTAAATGAAATCGGGTTTTTTTGTTTTTATTTGTAGTTGTACGCACATTACACAAGCCAAAAGTATATGAAATCGTTTTTTTTTGTTTTTATTTGTAGTTGTAAGCACATTGCACAAGCCAAAAGTATATGAAATCGTTTTTTTGTTTTTATTTGTAGTTGTAAGCACATTGCACAAGCCAAAAGTATATGAAATCGTTTTTTTTGTTTTTATTTGTAGTTGTAAGCACATTGCAATTTTTGATAACTATTAAGTTAAAAAATAAAATGCTTTGTTTTCGCCTTACACAGTGATATACTTTGATAAGTCAATATTAAAAAAAAAAATACTTCCTTGTAAAAAAATCGCTCAATTTCTAATCAAATATCACGTTCCCAGGGTGGTCATACATCTTCATTTTAATATTTTTTCTGCATTATTTCTAATTTTTCTACCATAAAAATAAAATAATACTGTGCTCTGTTTAAAAATAAAACATATAAATACTACATGAAAATACCAATTTTGTTTTTAGATCAGTGTTTCCTCATCGTACGGAATTATTTCATAATGATTTTTCCGTGAATAGGCAAGTTTTATTCTCCATCTTAAAATATCTGAACGAAAACAAATCACGATTTTTCTTCAATTGCCTTCTGAGAAGCTCCTTTTGAGGAAAACTCGGCGAATCGCTGAATAAAGTTGGATTTTTATTTATTACATGAATAAAACTTCGAATCGTCGGCGTCGGTTCTATTATATTTTAGTCTTATAAATGTGTTGTGCGTGCATTTTGTTTATGTGTATTATAGACCCTTTCAACTTCAAAAATGTTCATAGTTTCTCAAGACCGTTTAAAATCTTTTGTTCAGAAGTTTTCTGGGATATTCTGCAGTGTTTTTCCGACTTTCTGCAGGGCCCATTATCGGGGCTGATGTGCTAACTTACAGACTACAGGCAACGTGCACTGTAAATTAAACAATGGGGTGGAGTACTCTCTGACGTCATCAAAATAATACAAATTATAATAATTCAATAACAAAATATATCAAAATAAAGGATTTACGGACGTTAAACGAAGTTACGACGGACGGACGGATAGGGATGGACGGACACTCAACGAAATTATTATAATTGGGGTTAAGATTTGATTAATAATATTACATTCCCTATCCATAAAATGATTTAACATTAAACAATTTTACGTATAAAACAATAATATGTTGTCACGGTACGTGGCTATGGGAGGCAAATGAAATACTAAAAGATAAATAAGGTTTTAATTTATCATCAAAGATATTCTACGCCAGCTTAACTTAAATTAGAGTAATTATTATACAACAAAATTAAATAAATTTTTCTTAAAATTGTTCTTCACAGTTCTTTATTAACAATCACAAAATGTTTCTAGAATATCTCACACACTTATTATCTAATTTCTTAATTTGCACTAATTATATCTAATCACTCGACTGTGGAATTTTTTTTACGTTGTTTCCATCGCATCGAGCATTATCGAGAATATTCCGCTCAATTTCGTACGTAAGTAGTTGTCCGAATATCTGTCGCTCGGTCACACTGCTTGTCGCTGCGGTTTCGCTGGTTATGTCGCACTTGTCAAACGACAAAATTAAAACTAACCCTTTTATACCTACATGTTGGTTTCTCGATGCCTCGAGAACATTTTTCACATTCCATTACAAATTTTTGTAGATATTCGTTCGTTCGAGAAACTTCCGTAGTGTGTATTCCTTCCGATTCTACCATCTATACAAAGACTACACAGTACCATCAGCAAAAAATTTACCCGTTCCTCCTATTTAACGCTTCAGAGTACCACACTATATATTTGAGCGAGATAACTGGATTTTTAAAATTAGTCATTTGTTCGCTTCACATCCAAGGTGACTATTATTTTGGGGGAGGGGAGGGGTATCGCGGGGCGAATTACCTCCCGGGGAAACTTGCGTGATAAAATGTAAGAACTTATCTCAATTTTGTGCTAGCATCGATCGTGAATTTTCCTTAATATCCGACTAGGTCGCTGCTCCCACACAAAAGTCCGACGACTGTGTTTGCTCGGCGCTGTGCTTGTATATAAATACATCACTTTTATGGAAGTCCGATAAGGCAACAGCTGCGAGGAGTACAAGCTCAGCTCGCTCGAGCAGCTTATCCGCCAGCCAGCCCGCGCTGCTCACGTGAGATACAGACTTATCATTCGGCCAGACAACCAGACTAAGTAATCTATTGTTATGGTGCTGTAGTTGCGCCCTCTCGGCAAGATGGAGCAACTCGCGCGAATGCATCTTCGTTGACTTTATTCAACTGAACTATCAAACTTAACTAAAGACGAGCTGACTTTGTTCAGGCGCAAAGTGGATTTAGAACTCGGGACACGACATGCACCCCGAGTCTTGGACGTGTCAAAAATGATATTCTGAAATAATTGAATTCAAAGTTTCAATTCTCAGAAAGAAATAAAAGAATATGTATGTCTAGTAAGCCATTGTATTTTTGCGATTGCTCACCGTAATGTAAATTTGAAATGGTCGACGTGTTAAAAAAATAACGCCAGCCAATAAATCGCACCTCTAACCGCACTTGTCACCTTTCCAAAAAAAAAAAGTTTTTAAGTTAAGTATGTCATATTTTTTTATTTCGTTAGCTTTACTAGTACCAAAAGATTATCTTATTTTAATTTGTTAACATACACGGCACATAAAGTCTTTAAAACATTACAAATAAAAAATAAATTCATTGGAAAAAATAGTATTGAACGAAAGAAAACTTAACATTAAGAAAAAAATTCGTGTTTCTATGCCTTAAATCTACAATAATTATGTAAAGCGCTTGTCATATGGAATTGGGCCGGAAATCGCTTAAACCATTTAATGAGTTTAGATTAGAGAGTGTTGAATATGTGCGCTAGTTTACCGAAAAGAAAATAAAATGTCATTAAGTAACCTAATTATTTCTATTTTAAATTTTTTTTATATATATTCAATTAATGACTTTTTCATTCACAAAACAGCCGTTCCATGGCAAAAAACGTATTGATGACTTTTTGCTCTCATAGTTTTCATAAAAAAATAACCCATAATGACTTCTAGCTCGGTTTTACCAAAAATGTCACTTAATGACTTCTTGAGCTACACCGATGATATAAAATAATAAAACAGTACCAAAGTACTATACATAGAAAGACATAAGTGCATAAAAAGTTTTGTAAAAAATAAGTTTTAGTACTTCCATGCAAACTCAGATAGCGGATTCTGAAAATCACTACATTGCGGAACGTTGTGAAATTAAATGTAGAAAAATATAAGCACTACAAAATATTGAATATCGAGATAAAAATGAATATTAAAAACGCAAATTAAATTTCAGGAATTTTTTTTCAATTAATGAGCATTTGTAATGATTTAGATAGATTATTAAAAAATAATCGTTACAATACATACATTATTCCAATTCCAAATCATTAAAAATACAAAATTTACTATATAATTTGTATTTCCGTCATTGTTTAAGATTCCATTGTTATGTTACAAAGAAAAGTCATACATTCGAGTGCGAGAATGTAAATGTGATTGCTTTGTTATGAGAAAAATGAAAACAATAATAGTATTTTGTCATCTTGATTTGCAAAAGTAGCACTTTTAAAGAGTTTATTATTTGAATTACGAGAACAAAACTTTAAGGCCGGCGCCACACTACGCGGATATTCCGTCGCGTCTCTTCGGTCGCGGAACTCCGCTACATTTCTTCCCATAAAATAAGCGCTTATCAAATACACTTCGCGGATGATCGGTCGATCCATTTTCTTTGTCGATTTGACGCGACGGAAGAGACGCGGCGGAAGATACGCGCAGTGTGGCGCGGGCCTGTGTCCCATTATCTTATAATGCATATTTTAGAAAGGTGACAGTCTTGCATTCTTGTTCGTTCATCATTCGATAATGACTTTATTTACCGCCGCACTTATGCCAGTCAATCAAGTTACGCAGCCATGAGATGCGACGTCTTCCTTCGCTTCTTTTACCACTTATTTTTCCCTGGATGATGAGTTGGCTTAGACTATATTTTGGTCCTCTCATAATATGTCCGAGGTACTCCAGCTTTCTTATCTTGATTTTGATCAGATGCAGCACTTCTCGGCCTTTTTCCATACGCCGTGTGATAAGATTTTTTCCTTCTTTTTAAATCCTTAATAATAACTTAACTTAATAATAAATCCTTAATAATAACTTCATCGCCGATCTTCATTCCCGTTATCCAATCGAGCTGAAATTTTATACACGACTTAATATCGATGATAATTGCATACATACGCGCACATTAAAAATGCAAATTTACCTTAGATGTTCGGGCAAGTACCTGCCTATTTTTTGGTACTGTTCTAAAATTAGAATTTATCTCTTTTTTTAAAATTGCTGGTCGTTATTCTCTAAAAACTTCTAGCGTATCAAAATGTCAGTGATAATTAAAGAAATACTAATATTGAAGAAATAATATTCCTGATTATCTTAAATTTAATCGAGTACTAATGTGATGCGAATGAATCTCTTAATCATGAAAAAATACAATAAAAAAGAAACCTAGCATATAAAGGATTTATATTGAAAACAAAGTTTTTCTGGGTTAATTTTTTACTTCTTCTTCAAATGTAGCAAATTTATTTTGTGGTAACATAATTATAATTAATATAAATTAACTTTGTTTAAATCACTTATTATTTGAAAAAAATCAACATGTTTCAAAGTCAATGGCTTCATCATCAGGAAACAAAAATAATATTTAAAAATCGAAGTATAGATCAAAATATTAAAAAGTGATATATGGAAAATTAAAAATTAAATTAATTTTTCTGATCGATTTTTAAATATTATTTTTGTTTTCCTGATGATGAAGCCATTGACTTTGAAACATGTTGATTTTTTTCAATAAATAAGTGGTTTAAACAAAGTTAATTTATATTAATTATAATTTTTTACTAGTTATGTTCGACCTTCCTATTTATTATATTTTGATTCTTCCCGTTTTTTATTGTGAATCGATTAATATAATGTGTTAAATCTATTGACGCTTGCGAGATGGTACTAGCCCGCCTGATACTCATATGCAACTTTATTTTAAATTGGGCTAATAAGTAATTTCCTATAATTAAATTACATTAATGAGTAAAAAGTCGACAGTTAGATGACGGGCTTCCGCTTGTTTCAATGAACGTTGGGATAGCTATTCCGCCCGTATTATGCAAACACATGATTTTTACCAGCCTTAATCACGATTAAGTGGGTCGCGTTAAAACATTAAAAATCACGAAGTCAGACGGCGAAGGTACTTTCGCACGAGGATGTTAAAATTTGTTTTATTACAATAGCAACACAATAGACGTAATGTATTCTAGCGCGTTACATTAAAGGACGTGACGTCAGAAACATTTGCATGCAGCTCGCGCGCAGTAAAATCACACTGCAACTCAACAAAGGGTTCCGACAGAAATTACGTCCGCGGCGGTAGTTGTAATGATATCTTAACTACAATTCACACACTTTATTTTTCACTCGCAGTAACGCGGCTTCTACGAAAAACGGGCATTTCATACTAGATAATTCCAAAGAATTACTAAACTAGTGGTAAAACTCTTTGTATCTGGTGGCGTGTTTAAACGCGAACGTCGAAAATCCACGAAGCTTTGCGGACACGGCGGACACGCGCTTCCCGCGCAATCTGGCCATCCTATCTAACGGTCGCACTCAAAGAGAAAACTACAAACTGCAATCGGGACACACACGCAAAAATGTATCGACAATGCCGTGCAGCGACGAATTAAACGGCCGGCAATTTCGGTGCAGCGTCGCAGTTTTCCCTCCTCGGTGCGCGATCCGCAGTTCGCGCGGTTGAAATCAAAGATGGCGGCCCGGCATGGCGCGCAAAGAGCGCTTTTGTGTGCGCTGCAAAGATAAAACGTTAATAATGCCCGAGCGTGCGTCGGTTATTAGACACGCTTCGTGCGCATGCTCGGGACGCGGCACACGGCCCCTAATATGATCGTGCCCGACGGCAACTGTTACGGGGCCCGTACCCCCACGGCGCTCGGCGCCCCGCGGCCGGGCTGATGCGAGTTATATTGTAATTGGGACAGCCGTGATTCTTCGCCAGAGGGCCCCCGAGGATTATTGCAGTCTTATTTTGTATCATGCGTCCATAAATTAAGTTTAGTCTGCAGTTTTATTTTAATTAACACTCAAAAGAGGACGCTACCGCGATAGAGCGTATCCATGTCGTCAACAACGAGAGGGTTGTTGTATGGGATAACGGGTGAAATAAATATGCTGGGTACCTATTTGTGTTTCCCTGCTATATAATATGTAGCAATTCTTTAATAAAACCCTGATAGGTATGTTATCCACTGTAAAAAGATATCCAGTATGCTCTTTACAATACCTTTAGAATCTAATATTATTGTCTTTTATTCTTATTATTAACGCTTTATCACGCCAAGAAGCCCAATAACTGTAGTGACACTTGAGAAAATTACAAAATTGTAACTTTTCTGCTAATAAAACAAGGATAAATCAGTATAAGAAGTCAATATCATCCTCACTAGACTACGAGAGCTGCCAGTGCCTTGACCATTGATTATCTAAGCATCTTGCATTCATTAAATTAATATTCAAAATAAGATTCAAATATTTATTCATAATCTTATTTACGTGATAATTTATACAAATAGCCTGCTTACAAAGCAGACAAAAGTTTCCACAATGAAGGTACATTAAAATTATCAAGATTCTGTTCACCCCGATAAGTTATCCCCACATAATAATAGATTTTCAAAAAACCGGCCTAGATCGCTATCGGCGCACAGTCCCGCTCGATTTATCTGCATTGTTTGTATGTCAATGGAATGTGGGCGTGGCCTCGCCCATAGCGGGGGGAGCTCTGCGACGGTCCACTTCGGCCTATCTTTGCTGTGTAAATAAATATTTTATTGAAGAGCGCGCGTGCCGTGACGCGCCGCGGGGGGATAATTGCGGCGGTTCGCTGGCTGCGGAAACTGCTTACTATTTCGTGTCAAAGTCAGATAAGATAAAGACATAATTGTTTGTTGTAACGTTTGCGGTTGATAGATATAAATTATTTTGGAAACCATTTTTTTAATGGCACAAAGCCGACCAATGATTTGGACGATTGCTCTCGTGTGACTTGAAAAAAATAAATGTGTTTTGTACGATACTCATTTATATCATTTTTGTTCAACACATCAACCGAGAGAAAGGGTAATTGGTAAAGTTAATTTTTCTTAACAAAATTATTAAAAATCTTTTATTATTCTGGTACCAAAACTGTAATGTGATGTAAGAAGAGGGACGAAAGTGAACAGAATGCAATGGAAATGAGATCACTTAGGCTTATGAGAGCCGAATCCATTTATTAGGTAAAGAGTAAAGAGTGAACAAATATGAGCATATAATAAAAAAGGGTCGCTTAGGTTATTTTGTATACTTGAAACATGATTTTTCACGTAATTATTGTCAGAATTTTTTATTTCTTATCGTATAAATATAATAACAAATAAATGAACAAAATTGCATAAAAGTTTGTTTGAACGGATGCTCTAATATATTATGTCTTCTTAAATTATGCAATTCAAAATCGCATTTTTCACGCACTACTAAGTTATCTAAGGGGGGTAGCGGGAGTCACACTGATAGGCAGTGTGAAAAGTGCAGACATAGGCACACACTCGGCATGGAGCCCCTACTCCTACACATGTAATAATCATAAATGAGGTGGCTTGCACATGTGCTACGAATGCCAGAGCAACGAATACCAAGAAGAATCTCTTGGCAACCCCGGAAGGAGGACGGCCGGTGGGTCGACCCAGATTGATCTGGGAGAAACAAAACAAATGTGTATGAAAACAGAATGGGTCTTGACTGGTTGACTCGGAAGCAGCACGAAATAGGGGAATATGGAAACACCTTGTCGAGTCTTTGGGCCTCCAACCCTACTAGGACAAAGGGATAAAAATTGTGATGATGACGATTAGTAATATATTTATTTAATAATTAACGCCCTTCGGGGTTTTTATGAACAATAAGGTATATAGTGTATATTAAATGAATGATTTTTTTTAACAACACATAGTGATTGAAATACAAACAAGAAAATATAATAATATAAAGTGTAAAGAAAATACATAGCAGTAGCACAATACTAAAAAATAAATAAAGTATAAAGAAAAATTGAGTATATTGCAAAAGCAGAAGCCTAAAGAAAGCATAATGAAATAAGAAATACAACAAAATAAAATAATAATAAAAATATAAAGTAGATAGCAATAGCACAAGTTTATCGTAATATCGTTTGTCTATTTAATTTTGAGTGATTCTACTTTTCTGTTCATCGTTCCAAAATTTCTGTAATGTTAATAAAAAGTAATCTTTTTTATGAATTGGTAAAATTTTACAAAGCGAAAATAATATTTTTTATTCAAAAGTGAAGTTTATGCTACCAGCTTCGAGCCACCCTATATATATATATATATATATATATATAAATAAATAAATATTACTATTATAATAATTCTCCACTCATTGCTATTATTAGCATTGCACGCTCACAGCGGATTCCTTCGCTTCCAGATCGTCCCCGCGTGTTCCGGAAGGTTCTAGAATATTTTTCCACGGCGCACGTAGGTAGGTACTCTGCGGGAGCTCGCTCGCGCGGCCCCATCGACCGGATGCATTTTTTGATTAAAGGTTCGCTATTGTTGTCGGAATAGGAAGTGGATCGCTCGCGAGCGGGACACGGCCGCCAGAATTTCAATTTTCTTCGCCAACAACGCATTGCAGAATGCGAAATAACTGGTTCCGCCCGCTGTGACGCTTTCTTCGTATTGCGAGCCGTGTTCCCCGGTAATGGAAAATGCAAGATGGCGGCAAACGAACCCGGATCGGAGGGATAGCTCGCATGCCATCTTCCTGCATTCTAGAGATGGGATTCTATTTTATATTTGTCTATTCTTTATGTGTTAAATAAAACCGATATTTTACACGAACCGTATATTTTGCTGAGAAGCAAATCTCGACTCTTCGCTGAAGTCTTATCCAGCATCATCAGGAGAGCATCCCATCACAGCGGAGGTGTAGACCGAACAGTTCACCCTACACCTCCGCTGTGATAGGACGCTCTCCTGATGACGCTTTTTATTTATGTTTTTTTTTTAATTTGTAGAAGTCCATATTTATTTTTAGCGAAATTTAAAATTAATTATATTTTAATAAATATTATTATTAAGTTCTGCGGGTTAACTATTTTTACGTGTTACAGCTGTTTCGGCTTGCAAGGCCATTATCAAACAGTGGGTGTACCACGTATAAACCACTTATTTATAATATTTTAAGATACCCCTTCCCCTTTACAAATATCTTATTACTCTAAAGGGAAGGGGTAACCTAAAATTTTATAAATAAGTCGTTTATACGTGGTATATCCACTGTTTGATAATGGCTTTGCAAGTCGAAACAGCTGTAACACTTAAAAATAGTTAACCCGCAGAATTTAATAGTAATATTTATTAAAATTTAATTTATTTTAAATTTCGCTAAAAATATAAAATATTCATTTCATTTAACACATAAATAAGTCCAACGACCGAAATAATAACCTTAATTCTTTGATTGTCTATTCTTGTTAATAAAAAATTGGTTACGGGTAACCAAAGGTTTAATGAAACATGGTTAAGAAAATATATGGGGCGAGTATTGAAAGCAACAGGAATAGAGGGCGTCCACAAAAAACCCGGCACGATCATATACTATAAGTATTGGCGCTGTTAAAAGCCTCAAAAACCGTAGACTATGCATGTAGAAGATGTGTGTAAAGAAGCTGAAGCAAAAGTGGTGTGCCAACATAGGAGAATAACTATATCATTTTATCATCTCTGCTACCCCTACGGAGAAACGGCGTAATAGTTAGTTAGTTTGGGTACTTATGTACGTGCGTTAGATGTTACATTTCTATAGCATTCAGAAAAAATCTGTGCTGTGTTGTCCAGCTATGTTCCGATTCAAGGTATAAAATACAATCTAGAATTTCCATCAATGACAGTTCTCCAACTGCGTCGTCCTGCTGAAACCACGTGTCTGCAACATTAATGCCTTCCAATTGAGGTACGAAAATGTTAGTAATCAAGTCTCTGTACCGCTCACCGTTGACTGTAACGTTTTGACCATCATCATTTTTGAAGACATATGGACCAATGATTCCACCTGCTCATAAAACGCACTAAACGATTTTTTTCTGGATGTAATGGTGTTTTGACAATGGGCTTTTGGTTTATCATCACTCATCACACAAATGCGGAAATTCTTTTATTGACATAGCCACTTAGCCAAAAGCGTGCTTCATCAGTGAACACATTTGGATTGTGAAATTTGGATCTCCAGATTACGCCATGTATGCGCTAGCCACGGCGGACACATGGCCGAAATCATATTCAAAATGTTAATGCCATATAATTATCTGTCAAATAAAGCCCTTTTCATGGATATTAAATTTTTTTTTTGTGTTTTATTTCAATTTAGAGTTCTGCGTCTATGAAAAACATCCTTTAATATATACTTAATTGTTTTATTGGATATTTTTTGAAAAAAAAAACAAAAGGGATACATGGGTGATGGCGCAAATAATGATTAGGTATAAAAAGCAAAAAAAGTGTAATTTTTAGTTTTTTTTAACAAAAGATTAAATAAATCCTTTTTTATCGTCGGTAGACTGCTTTATAAATCATGCCATATTAAAAAATAGATATTCATTTATATTGTCTTACATTTTCATTGAGAATGATTCATTTAAAAATATATTTAGACGAAAAAAGCGATTGAAACACTATACTATTTAAATAATATTTTGAAAACAATTTTCTTCAGACAATAATTATCACCGGGACCCGAACCCGAAACTTTATATTGCCGGCAGAGAGCTTTTAACAATAAAACTTAAATTGTTTGTAGCGTAATTACGTCCCCCATCACCACAAATCTGCGATAATTTATATGAAAATATGATTAAATTAAATGAACATATATTTTTTTAATATTCGGACACTGCATTTCTGCAAGCTGAAGCGCTGGTCGTCAGGATTGGGCATACAATATAGTAGGAAGTAGCTGGACGCGGAAGATAGAAGACATACGGTGGTTGTGGTCATTAAGAGAGCCGCCTTTATCCAATAGTGGAAGAACGTGGGTCGAAGAAGAAGCATCACGGAACTAAATTGGATCAAATAATGATGGCAAAGCACCATAAATAAAATGATGGAGCTCGTTAAGCCCGCACGTTTTCCTACAGCCTGATACGTTGTTACTTCAACAAAAAGTTATGAAAGTTTGAAGAACAGCGAGCTGGGGAGTGTTCTGTTTATTTGCTTTTTTCTTCGAACAAAATGCAGTCTCTGAGGAAAAGTTTCCACGTACAAGCGGCGTAGAGAATAAATCCGAAGGACCTGAAGTAGAAAACTATCGCCGGCTAAGGTGAACAAGGACAGTATTAAAGGGTGTTTGTTTTAGAGGTGTAGAAATTTAAAATGAAATAAACTAACTAACTAACTAACCATCACGCCGTTTCCCAGCAGGGGTAGGCAGAGAGGATTGAACGCCACACTCTTCTGTCCTGGCACACCACTTTTGCTTCGGCCACATTCATACATCTTCTCGTACAAGTTCTACGGTTATTGCGGCTTTTAAGGGGGCCATCCTCAAACACTTGTTGAATCTGATCGTGCCAGGTCTTTCGCGGACGCCCTCCATTCCTGTTGCCTTCAACAATCGCCTCACTTATTTTCTTAATCATCCTTTTCTCGTTCATACGTTCCACATGACCAAACCAATGAAATAAAACACAAAAAAATATGGTCACAACCATGATATTGACTTTATTAGAAAGATAATATTATGCCACCATGTTTTAGAAGTTTGTTTTTCGATCTGTTAACACTTTTTCCAGCGACAGTCAATTTGACAGCTGACTGCTGATTTTTACTATGTTTGGTTTCCCATTTGACTATGAACATAATAACCTCAGATCAACGTTTCAAATTGTGTAAATATATTTTAAACACAGTGGTATTTTAATCATTTTTAAACACTAATTGTACGTAATAAGTATTCTTTACAGTAAAAAAATGAATTAAATTTTTTGGTTTACTTTTACTATTCCTTTATAATGATTAGAACGTTTTCAATGCTAACTCATCATCTTCAGTAATGTTAGTAATACTATACTTGAGACTAAAGGAGGAAAGGCGATAAATAAACAAGGTATATTTTTAATTTTAAAATTTTCAGAGAATTAACAGTTTCTAGATAAAGGCATACAGAGAAAATATTGTTACGAGACTATAAAAAAAGAATTAATTACACAAATTCGAAAATTTTACAGCACTCTGGTCGTTTTACAGTAAATTATAAGTTACTAGAAAGTTTTAGAAGTCAGTCGATTATGCGACTGGCTTCCTTATTTAAAGAGCGACATGAGCGTTACACGAAACGGTTTTATTGCGACAGTTCGGCGATTCCATGTAAATGGATTCTAACGAAAACGGCATTATAGTGCGAATTATAAGCGGCCAGCGAAATACATCAAGAGAGTAATTTCGATAGTGCATAAATGCGATCACAAACGTGCGAAAATTCTGAAAAGATGAGAATAACTGTTAAACTGTCCTTTAATTCACGAAATTATTGTGAATTAAGTTAAGTTCGTGTTCAGTGGTTTTGGCGATAAATAAAAACTTTATTTAATTTTTCGTGTTACATTTGTCTAATACCGCTATGATACCATATAAAAATTTTATAATAGGAAAGTGTAATTTTACTTGTCACCTTAATCCATCCACAGCAAATTCAGTGTAACTAGTGAGATTTTTTTAAAATTTTTAATATTTTTTTGTCTTTTAAAACTATAAAGATACACTAACGTTATCGCTGTATCTCTCCAAAAAGTACTGTGCTTGGAGAGGGACGATAATCATCCTTGATTGCTTGTTCCTTTTCCCCACCTCATTTGCTTTGCCACGCGACACATTCAACTCTAGGTAGGGTGAGAATTCTTCCTGTTACAATCAAATTGGTGATTCACAATCGACCAAAGCGGTAACCTTTATCAATCAACCCCTCCAATATTCTTAAGCCCGTTTTGCAAGTTTGAATAGTTTTATCCAACTGTCTTTCTAATCACGAAGTTTATCCAAAATATAGATCCCCAAAGTTTAGGTATTTTAAGTACTAACTTCGGGATTCATAAATCCTCTGTCTCCAGAGCCGGAATACTGGGATTAGGTTCTCCAATCACAATACTTTTTTTTTTAATAATTCAACTATTCAAAATGTTGACGGCGAAAGTATTGTAAGTAAATAAAAATCTTAATATTGTCATGGTATCGTGGTTGTGGATGGAAAAATAAACACTAAATTAATTAAATTAAACACTTAAAAAATTAATTTAAGTTTTATTAATTATGTATAAATTATAGAAGTCTCATAGAGAAAAGACTAATTTATACATGAGAATAGTGGATAGAAGTTTCTTATACGATGGCTCAGGGCTTACAACCTGTATGACCTGGCTTAAGTGATCACACTATATAATGCAACGCTCAACTCCACCAAGAACATCCACACATCAAATTTTGAACGTCTTTTATGTATGTCGATATATCAGATATTGCTATAATCTCTGTTAGAGACATCTGTTGATTTTTTTCTCATTAACATGTTATTATACACAGTTTTCGTAACTTGTAATGACTTCTAAATTTTTTTTAGCAATATTCCTTTTAGGGTATAGATGATATTCTTTCTAATTATTAAATACTTACTAGAATACGCCTGAAAATCAATATTTTCAATTTTAAACTCCTATCATGTACCAGCATATATTTTTATATGAAAGTATGCTGTAAGCCAGCTCATACAGGTTGTAAGCCCTGAGCCATCGTATAAGAGACTTCCATCAACTCTTCTCATTCATAAATTAGCTTCGTATCTGTGAGACATCTATAATTTATCCTTAATTAATAAATCATCTCTCTGGGGACGTAATCCAGTAACTGTGTTCTTAGAATATACTTTCATATAAAAAGTTATATTAATTGTAACCAATATCACTGGACACGAGTTTAATAGGAGCACCGTTCTTTAATTCATACAAATTTTGTAATTCGCACTAATTATCATTCCTGAAGAACTTGTCGCTGATGTATATTAAATCGTTCGGGTTTGCACTAGAAAACTCCGCACGTAAGTACCCACTCACGCCGTTATGTCTGTCGCTCTGGTGAATTAGCCTTGCTATCTACTCCTCTCGCTTTTCAAAACAACAGAGTGCCGACGCGATGTTTCAAGAATCCAGTAGATTATCCCAGAACATTGTAGTAATTTCCAATTTACTGTAAAATAAGTAGCGCTGTAAAATACTTGATTACGTGCAAATCCTTACGCATACACCATCTCGCGAAAATAAATTTATATAAAAATCAAATATTGAAACTGAATCCATCTGTACTATGTAAATATTTGCACGTCGTACATGGCGACTATCGGTTCACTGTTTAGCCAACATTTTAATGATATAATGAATGTTTAAATATTTTTCATGAAAGCCCGTAAAGCGCCGCCCACACCCCGCGCGCCCCCGGCGGTCGCGGCAACGCTGCGCCGTATAAATAACGTATTTACAATGCACCGTAAAAATCAATTTATTTATTGTGGCTTGTAGATATCAGTGCAGTTGTTATTATCCGTCAATAAATTTAACTGGTTTCAAAAGGGCCGCGGGAAAAGTGGGCTGGAAAGGATCGTATGTTAATTTTAAGTGATATGCTAATTTGATTCTTAAGGACGTGCGGTAAGCTAGTATTTTGAAGAGTGAAATATATATAATTCTTGCAGTCTCGTAAATATATCAAATTTTATTAATAATATTGTTGGCATATATTAATCATTAAATATTAAACGTTAGTTTAAAACACGTCCTTGCGCGACGTTTAAGCGTTACTTTTTCTGAACTGGATCTTCTTCCATATGAAATAATTACCACAAACACTTTATAATAACCGAGACTTCTAGTAGCATTGGATAGCACTCGAAAGTAACATGAGGATCGCATTTGGAGCGAGTAAATTTTTATTATTTTTAATTAAAAAAAAAATATTTATTAGATACACTGACAGGAAAATGGGTTTATTATAATAATAAAACTTTATAAAAGAAGACTGTGCCGGCCAGACTATCAAAATTACAAGTGTTTTGGGTAGGTACGCTTTAGCTAGTATTTTTACATTTATGTATATTTTACATGTACATTATGTGTATTATATATATTATATTTTATATATTATAATATATATATTATATTCTATTTTATTATTATATTATATATATATTGTATATTTAGTGTTTGAATGTAGTGTGATCATATAAAAATATGTAAATAAATGATTGATTTAATGGATGTACAGGTTCAGGTCATCGTTTAGAAAATGAATATTGTGTATGAGTGAGTTTTTGAACAATGATAAGGTATTATTTGCAAGAATATCAGCATCAATGTTAGGGTCAGCACAATACTTACTATATGTGCGACACAACCTTTTGATGGGAGAAAAGTAACCAACATTATTGGTGTGCTGGCTTATTCTAAATAATTCTGGGTTTCTTATACGGGGTATAACATGCAAATTTATATCAGATAGAGAAAGAGAATCAATAGCTAGCTCCACTGAGAATCTTGTGTAGCACAACGAGATGGGATATTTCGGCACTCAAGTTTGTTCATCTTGAAAAAGGCAAGTCGATCCTCGTAGCTGTGAAGGTATTGTGTTGACCTGCTTTGTATAACAAAATATGTAGAAACTTTTTCTACACTCTTTGGATTCTCGCAAAATGTATTGTATATTTATATTTATTGACGATAGTGTAACTAACTATATTTGGAGAATTCGGCATTGCAAAACACGTAAAAATCTTTGGCGTGCAGTCAACATTTTGAAATAAGCTGTAGATATTCAACTAGGATTCCTACGAAATAAAATATGTATTTCGCAATGATCCTATCACAATTATAATTACATGATTTAAATTATAATATATCATAATAATCTTTCGGATAAATCGTCGGTCCGTAAACTGTGACATCTACAAAATAGCAATTTTACAGGAGAGCTGTTTGAAGTTTAGCATTACATATACATAAAATATAAGCATATTTCTTTTACGTTAGGTTTTTTTCTCTATAAAAAGGTTTTTTATTGTACCGGTACCTGCAAAAAAATCAAAAATGCATTTTTGATAGATGACCGTCGAATATTTAATTTCGCTTTTTTTCAAATATATTTACGTTTATTTACGTACATATATTTACGTACAACTCAGGTTTCAATGTACTGAGTGCACGTACCTCATATAAGTCTAATATGATTAATAAGGAGGACACTCCTTTGCTTGAAACAATTATGGCCTGTCTCGGCACAAATTTTTCCCGTTTGTAATAAATGCATAGTCCAATCTAAATAGTACAATACTATAAAATATAAATATAATGATATTTAAATATAATGATAAAATCTATTTCTGAATAATTAACAAGTTTCGCGGTCAAGGGTCCGTTCGTCAGAATATAAAGTTTAATATTTATGCGTTTGGATAATATTTATTGTACGTATATGTACGTGAAATATTTTTGATATTATATTGAGATAATGGTTCAATTTTACTCAGGACACTCAAGCTATCTTCTGTTAAAATATGTTAAAATAAAAATGTTATTAAATGACTTAATTTTACTATCAGTTATACGTTACGTAAGATTTTAATAAATAAAATAAATAATTAGAAATGATGACTTTCAAATCATACCATATGCAATCAGCAGTGTTGGTGGCTTGGACCTTAGAGTGTATACAATTTTTAAAGCAGACAAAATGAGATGGATTTATTTTCAAATGTTGGCTTTCTAAGTAAAAGATTCTACAGTTCGTGTTGCTTGAACATTCATATAAACATTTTGATTTGAGGGATCGAAAAATCATCAAAGTAGCATTCACCGAATTGTTTGAGAAATGAAATAACTCCAAAATAAACATTCTAGGATTTATATTCAAGAACACATTCGTATTTGTGAAGTTGTAATTTTTCAGAACAAAGTTATGTGAAATATTTTTAATAACCAAATCCCCGGAAAGGAGGTGGCCCGAGTTCGAATCCCGGTAGTAACCAAATATTTTTTCGTGAATTTGATTTTTCTGTATGTCTTTCTAATTGATTAATTGATTTGGTTATTAAAAATATTCTAGGATTTGTTTAAAAAATAGTAAATGTTTGCAGTTGGTTTGTAGTTCAAATTATGAAATTAAAAGTATAAATGTAAAACTTAAATATTTTTGATAAAATACCTGTGATAGCTGATATTTTTCTTCCAGTTTCCAGTCCTATTGGAACACCCCTTCATTGCACAAGAAGGCATATCGTTTTTTTTGTATTATTTGCACGTAAATACACAATTATTATCCAAAATGTGGAGAGCAAATTTGACAGCTTTACTGGCTTTCTGCCCTCATTTCTAGCAATGAGGGCAGGAGAACGCTTACAAAGCAATTAAAGATTTACCCAATCGGGTGATATTTTTGTCCCTTTTTCTCTTATGTGTTATTATGCTGTTTAAACTGAGTAAGCTCTATTTTACCACGCGTTTGGTAAAATGTTTAGTTATCCCTCTATAGATTGTATATACTCTAAGGCTTGGACACTTAGTGCACACGCCATCAGTAGCCTGTCAGGTCGACTATCCGTAAATGATCATTCTGGCTTTGAACAAACTGCTGTCATTTACAGTTGCGACACACTTTTCGATCATTCAGACAGGGCTCGATCCGCTGGATCTAATCGCCTCGAACATCTCGGGATGATCAGACGAGCGATCGCTCGCGGAGTTCCTCTCATATATCAGAGTCGTGTTTCTGCTACACATCATTTCCTTAGACCTCATATATCGAACGTCGTCAACACGTGACCAGACCCTACTGCAGATTATATTCAGTAATGCATGCATGTGTCTTTTAATAAAAAAAGTCAACCTAAAAAATCAAAAAACCCGACTGCTTAAAAAGTGAACTTTAAATAATAACTGAAAAGAAAAAAACATGCCCGGTAGTCTAGAATTCTGTTAAGTAATTTTGAATAATTACACCATTGAAATGATTTCATGATCTAGTCGTATACACACAAAAAGAAAGTAATAGAATTCTATTTTTTTCATTATTTATTTATTCATAATAAGGTTATATTTTATATTAGAAAAACTGGTCGGAATTTCAATTTAAGAGTTAAAGAGCATTTGAGATGTCTGAATAATAATGGTTTTTCTGAATTTGCAAATCATTTATTTGAAAATGATCACGGATTTTGGTCTGAAATTGAATAATTTAGAATCCTTAGAAATTAGTAAAGCATGTAGTAATAGTAAACAAAATATTATTAATAATCAATTAAATTTAACTTCTAGCCCAATTCTAATTTTTTTTTCCAATTGCGAGTAATCAAGAACTTCAGCAATAATATTTAAAAATAATTTTTCAAATAATTTAGAAAAACAAAAAAAACAAAATACATTATTCAATTTGATATTTGGATATATATTTAACACCCTGACAATGGAAAGGTATATCCAAATTATTTATTATTACAAATTAGGTAATTTATCAAATGATATAAGTAGATTTATACAAATAATATAATCAATATGTTTTTTTTTAAATATACTTTTTAATGTATACATGAAATTCTTTCCAACTATTTTAACATATATACTTGAATATGCCTGAAAATTAGTATATTAATTTTTTTAAACTCCTAATTTTTTTAGTTCCTTCCTTGCTTAAAAACTTTTATTAAGTGTGAAACCATATGCGTGACTCAAAAGCGCAAGATTGTGTCGCCCTCCAACAATTACATTAATTATACACCATTAAATTACAATTATGCGGACGACATCCGCTAGATGTTGTCCTCAGATCAATGCATTAATTACGAACTAACAATTAAAATTATTTTGGTGCCATTCACTAGATGACGTCTTAACATAGTGTATCCCTGAAAAAGTAGTTCACACTACCTAACCTAGCTTAGGAACATCAGTAGTATTCCACTGAGAGTAAAATGGAGAAATTCAACTTTCAAATTTAGTTTAGCAGTAAAAAGATATATTATAGATGTCTGTCTTATAGAGACGAAGCTATTTTTATATGGGAAAGTAGGTGTGGAAGACTTTACACAATGTAACGTAAAATAGCTTCTTCTCTGAGACATCTATAATATATATAGAATATCTTATTTAAAATACTATTATCCAATTTATTAGTAAGAAATTTATTTAATTATGTTAGTTTATTAAGTTATATATTTGTTAAGACGAAGGCTTTCAATTAAAATTGAATTTGGTACTAGTTCTTCCATAAAACATTATCAAAAGTCAATCGTATTTGAAAAATACTTAAACGAAAATTCTGTTTTGATCAACCGGAAAGTTAAACCAAAAAAAAAATTGATAATAATCTGCATACTTGAACATTTCGACGATTTTTTTTAATGTTTATGTTCTCATAAAAAATATATGTGAAAAAATGCTCTATCGGCAATATGAATAATGATGTTCTATCTATTCTAAAATGATGTATGACTGTTTGTATGATTTAAAATAAATTAATAAATTAAATAATCTAATATGAGATCGCCGGAGACACATTTTTCTTGAAATTTTTCATTGAAATACAACATTCTGTCGTTCCAAAGATTGTAGAACAACTATCAACTATTGGTTATTGTCAGGGAGGGTCAATTCTGTCATCAATGTCTGTCAACAATAGGTTGTTAAAGAGACAGGCTCAGTAAATTAATTTTGTGTAGGTGAAATTACAGGATACACGGGTATAATTTAATCTAGACACGTTGACTTTCTAAAATATAATTACATCGTACAGAAGTACGTCTATACGTATTTCTGCTTCTCTGCGATAAGTTTCGTTGAATTTTTTTTTAATGGCGGTCTTGTACGATCGTCTAATCCATAAATTTCACTGCTTACTTAAGTCTTGGACATTTTTCTACGCGATGACACGTAGTAAATCTTATTGCTTGATAAATGGCTATGTTAAGTAACCGGATCTAAATGCTCATGTAATATATCCTTTCTAGATGCCGGATAATAAAGACGGGAATAGCGGAGAAGAGTTGAGATAAACCCGATGGTAAATAAAATATATGAGATCCTTGGTAAGTTAAATTGTTAGATTGATAGTGTCTTTAGAGGGCGAAACGCGTCTCAAGTATATACAATGTGTAGAAACAAAAACAAGCGTTTTCTTTTCATACAGTGAAATTAAGTGAGGACAGTAGCGTGTGGCATTTTATCCTCTCTGCTGACCCCTGCGGAAAATAGCTTACTGGTATGTCAGTTAGTTAGTTAGTCACATGGCAGTGTGGCCTGGGTGCAATCTTCCCTTGAGAACTGTTGAATCACCTCCCAAGTTATGTGTATCATATACAGGGTTATTTGGAAAACACTAATAACCTCGCAGGACTATATTCCTGCCATGATTATGAGTCGAAAATGTTAAAGCTATTATGACCTAATATCAATAGTTAAGGAAATATGCGACATCAAAGTTTGCATTTTTTTTTCTATATTTCTGACTTATTTTTTGTAAAACGTTTTAGTATCATTACAGTAACTTATATTGAACATGAAAAATTTATTCCCTTTAACACAAGTCAAATAAAAAAATAAAAACCTTCGAAACAAATAAATTTTTCGTAATCGATATGAGTTACTGTAATGACAGTCCAACGTTTTATAAAAAATAAGTCAGAAATATAGAAAAAAAATGCAAACTTTGATGTCGCATGTCTCCTTAACTATTGATATTAGGTCATAATAGCTTGAACATTTTCGACTCATAATCATGGCAGGAATATAGTCCTGCGAGTTTATTAACATTTTCCAAATAACCCTGTATATGTCAAAATAACGTGCATATACAATATATACATACATATACCTTAAATGTTACGCGTGTGTATGAGTATTAGAGGTAGGGAATTACAAATTACTAAATAACGAAAAGGTATCATAGCTATTCAACCCGATCTTTGGGTTGAACAAAGAGAGTACCTACCGACCGCAAACACCGTGTATGGTGAAAAAACAAGAAAATATGTTATGCCTTGAATATTTAATAAGCTAACTAAAGAATTGCACGATATATTAATAAATAAAAAATCCCATTTGCCAAAAAAAACAGTAACAAATTTAACCGAAATGACTTTGTAAAAAAACAATTTTTCAATAATCAATTAGAAAGACATACAGAAAAATCAAAGCAACGAAAAAATATTACGGCAGCTAAATTAATTAATAAAAATTTGGTTTTAAATTTTGCAGAACTTTTTTCTGAAAAATTGCAACTTCACAATGAGAAGGTGTTCTTAAAAATATGTAAGGGGCAAGCATGCTATAAAACATGCATATACTCAAATGATATACAAACAATAAAAAAATACCATATTATTATTACGTTCATCATCATCATCACTCTTGGCACTACAACCCTTGGTGGGTCTTGGCCTCCTCAATAATCTTCCTCCACTCATCTCGGTTCATAATAAATAATAATAATATTGTAATGGGATGGTCGAATCCGGGGGAATTACATAACTATCGAAGTCTCCCGAACAATCTGCAATCCATCGGAACGTTCTCGTTAAGACTGTACAAGTCGAATAACCATAAGAAATGTGAAGAAGGTTCTCAAGACACCGCGAAACCAACACACTTTGTATAAAAAGGCGAAACGAATGCCGCGCGTGATCGAAACGATAGAAAGAGCGTAATTAAAATTGGATAATTAGTATGTGAAATATTCTAGAAGCATTTAGCGAATGAGAATTTAAGAATTGTGCTCTAGTAAAGTTTGTATCCAGCGACTTTTTGCATAATAAATAAAAGTTTAAATTGTTTAAGTACAATTATTTAATAAAGTATCTTCTTGGAGATGAAAAAAAAAGAAAATATATTCGCACTCGACCATATCAAAAAACAGCAATAAAGTAGCGAAATCGTACGATTGTTTTTAAATACATACATAATAATATTTAATGTGCTGAAATATTATATTCGTTGTTCATTATTTGAATCACTTAAAAAAATAATGTATTTAATATTTCTGCACCTTAAATTAATAATCTATTTGTGTATTTTAAAATAATCTGCGCTTCTCGTCACTTCGCCATCTTTATTATAATGCCAGTACTGGATATTCCCAACTGTCATTGCCGCCTTTATGTCAAAATGTTGACATTTTTGCTTTATTCCTACACTATTAATATTTTTTATGAAAAAAGTATTACTCCAGTATGAATTCATGTCGCAGACTTAATGTTACGGAAGAACAGTATATGTCAAATAATACATGCATATGAGCGATGCATTCAAGGAGTACATTATCATTTACCTAAACATATATTTTGCAAAAAGAATCGAAATTCAATATTTATCAGCAATACACAATATAATTATAAGTGTAAAAAAATGATTATATAACGAAGCGATGTCGGGACTTGTTTATTTAATATGTAAGCAGATTTTGGTATATGTGTAAAATAGAGATATGTAGGTATACAGTGTTATTTGGAAAACATTAATAACCTCGCAGGAATATATTCCTGCCTTCATTACGAGTCGAAAATGTTCAAGCTATCATGACCTAATATCATTAGTTATGGAGATACGCAACATTATTTCTTACTTTTTTTGTAAAACATTGGACTATCATAACAATAACTTATATTGATTACAAAAAATTCATTTGTTTCAATACAAGTTAAATAAAATGACAAAACCCTTTAAAAATTACAAATTAAAAATTGGAAAACATTCCAATTGGAATTCTAATGTTTTTATTATTTTATTTGACTTGTATTAAAGGAAAAATTTTCCTATTCGATATAAGTTACTGTAATGACAGTCCAACGTTTCACAAAAAATAAGTCAGAAATATTGAAAAAAAAATGCAAACTTTGATGTCGCACATCTCCATAATTATTCGTATTAGGTCATGATAGCTTAAACATATTCGACTCATAATCAAGGAAGGAATATAGTCCTGCGAGGTTATTAATGTTTTACAAATAACCCTGTATACACATATATCTTTCTGCTCACCCAGTTGGTATCCCTTTATACCTGCTGCAGACGACCCACCCTGTCTTTGCTTTCATTGATCACGACTCTCCGAGAGCATGACCCACACAACCTTTCATGGAAACCCACCTAATAAAGAATGGATCGAATTTCACAATGTTGAATTGACAATTCAACTAAATTAAAGGTACCTCGTAAAAAATATCGAACGTTTCCGTATTCCATTTTACACACTTCATATCAATAAACATTTTGTTTACTCTTAGCCATAACTGTCGCCCATTATATTTATGATAATGTACGAAAATATAGTTATTATTAATATTTTCAACTAATTACCCGGTGACTAAGAATTAATTTTAGTTTAAAATTTTTTGTGATGAAAAAGTGATGTTGAAGATAAGTTGCGAATAATTTTGCGAACGAGGAAGGGAAATTTTACTGAGAAATAGATATACAATCAGAAAAAAATTGTTTGTACGATTTTGACATCATACTGGGTAGGTACTTCAAAGATTTTTTTAAATCTTCTGAAGACTTGGCCTATTTTCGGCCCTATTCTCAAGATAGCAATGAAGCAGAAAAATCATGTCCTTTATATTATATGACATTGTCACATCGTATTGTATAAGGGAGGAAAGGATGGTGAAGAAAATATATGAATAGAGGGCATCCGCAAAAGATCTGGCACGATCATATACTACGAATATAGGAGGATGGCCCTGTTAAAAGCCTCAACAACCGTAGAGCTTGCATGAGAGGATGTATGAATATAGCCGAAGCAAAAGTGATGTGCCAAGATATAATAATATGGCGTTCTAGCTCTCTGTCTACCCCTCCGGAGAAACGGCGTGATGTTTAGTTAGTTGCTTAGTTTTGTCACTTCGTCAATCTTGACGTTTGGCAGATGGCTTGACATTTCGCTTGCAGACTTTATGCGTACACCCTTTCTCTTTTTGGTTAGTAGTAGTCGTTTTAATATGAGTAAGGTACATTTTTATAATTTGGCCGGACATTGATGACATGTTAAAATAAATTAAGGGATTCGATACCTACTAATTTTAAATCGAGTCACGTCATTCATAAAAGCGCAGACAACGGCAAAGACAGCCATTATCATCACTTCGCCAATAATAAGTTTATAGATGTAACACGGCGTTCATTCCTACTACGGTATGCAATAATCCGATTGAGCCGTTGAACACTGAAAATAACGGAAGTGAAAGTGAACTTAATACAAAAAAATTATGAAAACTTAATAAAGAATACACATTTTATTAATATTTTTTTATTTTTTCACGGAACATCGCGCAAAAGGTACAGGACAAAATATGGATTGTTCTTTTTACTGTTATATTATGCCAACGATATTGGAAGTAGCTTCCACATGAGCGATCAAGATTACAATTATAGTTTTGAAATAATTTTCCAAAACGAGGTATGTTTCTAATCCAATTTCTCTGAATATATTGTTTTTATTTTTTATTATTAAATATTTCTTTACTTAGTTAATGATACAATTTATCAACTAATATTACTACGTATTTAACCAGTTGATTGTTTTTTATAAATAAATTTGAAGGCTTCATTTACTTTTGAACACGATAATATTTCTCTGTTGTTTCACATTCTCTGGTAGATTATCGTTTTCCTTTTCCTTTAGCCTTTTGTAATATTAACAGATTTATGTATTTCTTTTCTTTCTATTAAGAATTTCAATTTTGTATGAATTTCTTTTATCATGTCAATGATGTATTATATGTTCTTTTATTTTTTTAAGTATTTAGGGATTCTACTATTTAAGATTTTATAAATGAAAATCATTCTACTGTAATAAAATACTATGATACATTTTTGCTTGCGACTATGTCGCTTGATGTTATCTTAGACAGTTGTGTAAGCGCTATCCACATTGATACTCTTGTTATCTATTTTTTACCTATAAATATCATATTACTAAGTATTTTATAAGTATACGTAAATTAGAATAATATTTTGTCGATAAACTTTAACATTTTACTGCTTGTAGATTTGAAGGCGAGATAATTTTTTCACTTGACGTTTTCACTTTAGTCGTGTGACTACGATAAAAATAATTATAAATAGGTAGTACCTTTCACAAATATGTAAAAAAATATTTATTGAATGTGTTCTATGGGTTCAGATATTTTATGGATTGATCTCCAGAAAATGGATGTTGTTTGGGATTGAGTTTTAGAATTATGATAGGGTATCTGCAAGTAGGTATATCAGCCTCAATATATATTATATGTACGACACATTATTATGTTAGGAGAAATATAACAAACATTATTATGATGCTGAACGTCGGCAAAATGGTTGCAGAAACACGGAAAAATATCCCGGAAAACTCAAACCAGAAAATTATAATGAGAAGTATCTCATAAATGCATTAAAAGATTGTTGAAAATCAGAGCCTTAGAAGAAGGAGAACATTATGGTTGAAATATTATATTTATGGCATGGTCTTAGATGTTTATTTGACCAGTTAGTTTGACTGTAGCGATTATCCTGGAAATACTGAACAATGTAATAATAGACAACAGACAGACACGATCTTAGATGTTTGCTTGACCGTAGCCCTTATCCTGGCAATACTGAACTAAGTAATGATAGGCAACATGACAGGAACGGTCTCAGATATTAGTTTGACTGTAGCGCTCATCCTGGAAAAACTGAACAAATTAATGATCGGCAAGATGACATACACGATCTTAGATGTTAGTTTGACTTGTCCTGATGTTTGTAGCCCTTATCCTGGTAATTCTGCGCTTATCCAGAAAGCTGAAAAAACTGAACAAAGTGATGATAGGGCAACATGATAGCCAAAGTAATAGAATAGAAACTTTATTCTATTATTAACGTTTACTTTATATAACCAAATTCAAGTATGGATACAATGTTTTATTTGAAACTTTTTAATAAAGTGGATTAAATTAGACAGCGACGGGGCGATGTCGCTGTCGCGGCGGGCCTCCAGCGAAAGTGTCACGAAGCGCCCGCAAAGGCTGGCGCGGGCCCCACGGTTTTTTAACTGTCAGACTAAATACACAAAACCGTATTTCCGAGGCGACGAGACCTATTGTTTGGTCGCCATTGTTGCCAGGATGTTGGCCATTGAAAACGCCACGATTTTCAAAATGCTACACGGGGTACCGGACCCCATTCAGGCCCTAGTTTAATCACTGGAACACTCCACTTTAATTGAGCTCTCGATGGGAACGCTCCGGGTAAAATAAATTGATTGAATATTGTTTTCGTGTTATTTTTCGTTCCGCAGGATATCTATAAAAAATGTTTTCATAGTACCATATTTATTAAAATAACATTTTTTCTTATCTTGCAACTTCGCAATAAAATAGGAATTTATAAAAAATATCCCTGCTAAATGGATATTAATTAATATTTTTTATTAATATCTATTCTATTGCGAAGTTTTAATGCCTCTAGATCTAGAAGATATAAAAAAAATTTTGATGAATCAATTAAAAAGATTAAAAAATATAACCAAAGGCACGAATATATCTGTGGGCGAAACGAACAACCGAATCAAATAAAAAATAATGTAGGTTTTCGGGAGAGCTGAAACAAAATTTGGGAGTTTAGTTTGTTAACGAAATATTTCTTAAAGCTTTTGTTATTTTTATCTAATTTTTGCATCGGTAGTTTTGTGTTTTGCAAAAGAACGTTGAACCAAGTTAACTAATGTCATTGTTTGTTGCTAAATTTTTCAAATTATTAATCTTGTCATTTGTCCTTTTCCAAAAAATTAAAAAATCGTCGCATTTTTTTTTATTTTCTGACACATCTATTTTTTCCTTGCTAGATGTGTATCTACCAGAAAAACTCCGTATTAAGTTAACTCAAAACTCGATTTTATTGACTCACTCGGTTGTTCCTTTCGCCCACAAATATAATACTTGTTGATGCTTAATTTGGAAAAGACTAAAAAAAAAAATTTTTCATTGTTAATGGTTCGTATCCCGGTGGTAAAAAAATATTTTTTTCAAAGGTCAGATAATTTTAATAGTGATTGAAGCGAAAGTGGTGTCCCAGGATAGAAAAGTGTGACTTTCTATTTTCTGCGCCTACCTCTGCACCAAACCATATTATAATGTTTAGATAATTACTTGAACTTATCCTGCATATGTTTTTGATTAATTGATCCAATTTGTTTTAAATTTATAAATTAATCCAACTCTCGTTTGTACCATAGATTGATATGTAAATAGGTTATATAAGGTCACAAAATAACATTATCACCAGCCTATAGCTTGGTCGGCCGCTTAGCGGCCAACAATTGCTGCTTCGTGACAGGCAAGTGCTTGACTGGTAAGCAACGAGAGCCAGCAAGCCCACATCGTCTATAAACATTATAGCAACAAATAAGACTTTCAACCTTATTTTTTTAAATTCCTTATCAGTAGTGATGGTATTTTAACTTGTGACACACTGACCGTTATCACCCGTTATTTGAGATTTGTATCTGATTGCATCGATGATTGCTAACTAATTTTTCGCAATTCGACGGGTAACCATCATTATAAGACAACAGTTATATTTTCTTCTTCAAACACAGCAAAATTATTTTGTGGTAACATTATAATTATAATTTATAGAAATAAACTTTGTTTACACCACTTTTTTATTGAAAAAAATCAACATGTTTCAGAGCCCATGGCTCCTTCGTAGTACTTTATTATTATTCATTTTCAATTTATAACTTTTTAATATTTTGATTATCTATACTTCGATTGTTAAATTTAATTTTGTTAGTATACATTTGTCCTGACGAAGGGGCTCTGAATCATGTTGATTTTTTCAGTAAAAAAGTGGTGTAAACAAAGTTTATTTCTATAAATTATAGTTATATTTTAGTTACGAATCATTGATAAAATCAGATACAAATCCCAATTAACTTTACCGAAAATAACTGGTTAAAAAAACGATTTGACCATCACAATTAACCAGTAATCTTATAGTTTAGACTATACTTGACTACTGCATTTTCAACATCTTTTGTTTACGAAAATTAAGAAAGTATCGATAGTGATGTAACTAACGTAATTCCATGGGTAAAGCGCCTTCAAAAACCTTATTTGATTTACTATATATTAGGTAGTTCTTCTATATTCTTTCTCTGTTATTTATTACACATAAATTCATTCATTTAACCATTTCCTTTGTGTATTTGATATACAATATTATATAAATATTTTCGAGTGTTATTCCACGTCACTGGCTCCACCCTATTAAAACGTTGGATGGAATCTTAAGTGCGTTCTCCTTCTATTTCTATAGACACTATTATAACAGCTCCAAATTATATTTCTATGCGAGTGGATTGACTAATGGCCCGGCCCGATAAGGGCGCCATCTGTACGTGATTGAGGTAGATTCCCACTATGATTTTTGGATCGATTACGAGGAGGTTTACAATAACGAAATGGAGAAGGTTCCGCCGATGGATGTGGTGTGGTAAAATAAATAAAACATATTTACAGTTAAATATAATTTTATGGGTACAGTTGCGATTCTTGCAATGTATTTGTTTATTATATATTATATATAATATATATATATATATATATATAATCTATCTCTCCTCTCTCTCACTCTCAGTCCTATCTCCCTCTCTCTCGTCTCTATCTCATCTCTTCTCTCCTCTACTCATCTCAATCTATCACTTCTTCTCTCTCTCTCTGCTGGAATATGTGTCATTAAAAATTTTTACTATTCTCGAACTGAACTAAACGCCTGATTTTTCAAATATTTTATTTTACTATTAAAATTAGTAAAAATTATTATATTTTATATTTAATTTTACCAATTTGAATGCAAAGGAGAGAAAATAGAGAAAAATATGTAATATGATCGTCTTTAATTTTTTTAAATAATATAATTCAAATTTTTTTAGAATTTTTGAAGAACCGAATAGTGGTTTTTATCCCCAGGGGACATCATAAATCAAGATATATTATAGATGTCTCATAGAGACGAACTAACTAACTAACTAACTAACTATCACGCCGTTTCCCCGAAGGGGTAGGTAGAGAGGATTAAACGCCACACTTTTCTATCCTGGCACACCACTTTGGCTTCGCCACATTCATACATCTTCTCATACAAGTTCTACGGTTGTTGTGGCTTTTAACAGGGCCATCCTCAAGACTCTAGAGATGAAGTTTATTTTATATGGGAAAGTAGGTATGGAAGTCTTTTTGGATGTTCATAGGGTTTACGACCTATCGTACGGCTGGCGTATGGTCAATCGAACGGGTTTTATGGTGTATTCCAATTTTGGGAATACAGGGTTTGTTTTACGAAAGAACAGGCGGTAGTAATACTATTCTGTCTTATTTATATTATATATATTATATTATATATATGTCTTCTTGATGTATTATAAATACGTGTTGCGGACCGACACTAGCTACCGTGACCTTACAGATACTGTACGTGGACAGGAAGAGCGCGCCCATGCGCTCACATCTTTATATTCCGACCCCCCCTTCCCCTCCTGGGTCAAGGTGGCCAGCCAAATACACCACAGGTTCATAATTCGCTTGCTTTTGTGACATCCGGTTGTATAGCGGTTATATCTCACTTTATATGTAATTTCGCGATCGATCGACGGTATTATTAATTAAGTATTTCTAGTAATTTCAATTTACTGTAAAACATCCGGAGTTCTGGGGAATCATCGATTTTGTGTAATTCCTTCTGTTTCTCCAGCCTCTTGACAATACATTCAGAGAATTCCGCCTTTAGTCCCGCAGACTCGGCGAGAACAGCCCCTCTAATCCCCGCCGTCACTCAAACCGCTGATCCTCAAATCAAATAAATAGAAAAATCAAATTGAGGCTTCCAACCTGTATTTGCGGAGATTCCGAATCCCCAGCTGGCTGGCTGTCTCCCGGTGTCCGGACCTGGATTTATGCCCCGGCCGGTTCTCCAGCATCCGATCCAATATGACAGGAGCCCCGAGATATCGCCCCCGACGAAGAGCTCCTCGGATTCAGTTACACCTACAAAGAAATGAATTTATTCATGAATGAATCTGCGTCGCGTCTCGTGAACTAGCGCCTGTTGGAAATGTCATTTTTGCTTTCTGCAATAAAATTTTATAATATAGCATAAAATGTTATGATACATACTTTCAGACACACTAAAATATTATTATTAATATTTTTAATATTTAAAGCATTAACTTTGTGGTTAGATATTATAACAGAGTGTTAGTTAAATTTTATAAACCACTACAAGGTTTTAGGTCTAACGGTTTCGAGACGTACCCGTCTCTTCATCAGGACCAACACTACACTTCTATGTTCACAACACTATACACTATGTTTAGTGTTGTCAACATAGTAGTGTAGTGTTGGTCCTGACGTAGAGACGGGTAAGTCTCGAAACCATCCAAATTTAACTAACACTCTGTCACATTAAAATACTTCTTTATTCCAAAACTAACAAATTAACTAAATTACTTAGACTTCGTTGACCTTGGAATAAATGCACTTACTTATGCTTGTTGATTTTATTTATGTTATTTTTTAAATTTATTTTATATACGCTTCAACAGACCAAGGCATCGCGAAGAAACAAAATACATCACAAAATAACCAGGCTTAGTAAATCACATAGATTAATTGAGACCTCACCGGGAATCAAACCCGGAACGCACGGTGTGAGAAGCCAGTGTCATACCCACTAGGCTACGAAGGCCGCCAATGTAAATTGCGTTTACTTTATGGAATGAAATAATTATTAATTAAAAAAAACTAACAAACTTTGTATAAACCACAATGATTGCTTTTAAACTTCTATCGGTTTCGATTGAAAACTACATTATTTACTCTATTACTGTAAAACACGCGTTTTACAGGTACTAACATTAACTTAAGGTAAATTATTAATAATCTCTAATGATAAAGTTGATCCATTAAATCACTGCGCTTCAATATTTTATGTATAAATATTAGAACAAAATAACACCTAAGATGTCTTAATAATAATAATTTCTCAGAATTCTCAAACCTCTCATTAGAGACGGGTCATACTTTAAAAAAAAAATGGAATGGAAATTTTAAAATATTGATAATAGAGGCCTCGGGTTTGATACTTTAGAAATGTTTCAAAATTAAAAAGTCCAACTCTAAACCTAATTAATTAATATATTTCTCATTTCAATATCTCCCTGTAAGTCCTCTCCCCTAGCACAAAGGAAGGCACGTAGTACAAAGTAGCTTGTTGGTCTTGTAGTTAGGACTCTCGCCACGTGATCCAAAGGTCTTGGGTTCGAACCTCACTCCAGACCAGCAAATTAGTCCTATTTTCATACCACAAGCGTTTAGCTTAATTTAAAAATAGTAAGAACATTGATATGACACATATTCCGTGTTCGCATATCGATTAAAAAAATACATTTATTTATATTTAAATAAACAAAATCTAATAATAATTTAACATGTTACAACAATTATAAAGTTACATTTTCTTTTTGTTGTTACCTACCCCAAAGTTAACAGCTTGTGAATGGAAAACAGAAGTACAAGCACATTTTTAAATCAGACAATTATTAAAAGAAGTGATTGTAAATTAATAAAGAAATAAGAACATTCATAATATAGTAAATAGACGTTGGACATTGCATATTTAAATATATTATTTTAATTTCAACATCCATTTATATCTTTTTTAATATGGTTACTATATTTAATGATAGACTGTTGAAGTACTTGCACTGTGACCTTACTTTTTTATTACATACTATTCAATTTATATCATAAAAGGAGTATCTGTTGATCAAACAAAATTCTACAATCGTATACGGAAAAGAATATTTAGTTGAATGATTCGGGCAATACGTGGCACAATCGAATTAGAACAACTTCAGAATACCTTCCCAGTCAGGCGAGATTGAATATGGAAGCCGTCACCGGAAGCCGTTGTCCGATACAGGCCGGAACACATTTCCTTTCTGTTAACCAATTTTGATAAGGGTTCGTTCCGGTAAATAGTATTCAATGGTTTAAATTGGAAATATCACAGCGCCACTGAATGGAAACGGTTCGAGGCAATAAAATCAATACATTATTATTATTCGGGGACATAATGGAGAGGAAACTATTTCGGTAAATCATGGTAATGCCCCTCGATAGGTTAAATAATATCGCGCCGACAAAAATCCAAATAGTAAAATTTTCAAGGAAATACAATTATTTTAAACCGTTGTAAGTGAGTTTTATAGTGTGTTCTGGTTGAATGAAAAGATACTAATTACTAATAGGAAAAAATTGACTGTGAATTATATCAATAGCTCAGAAATTCATTGTGTTTTCAAAAATAATCATAATACTGGGTCCCTCATCAGGGCTGATGTGGCCATATCAGCCCTGCAATGGGATCCGAAACATCGGCCAGACAGGTCGTAAAAACACGGCATATCACCTCAGACTTTACTTGAGAATGTAATATAATAACATCTCTCATGTGTACTTTCTTACTTACTTACCGTCACGCCGTTTCCCCATGGGGGTAAGCAGAGAGGATAGAGCGCCACACTCTTATACCCTGACATACAACTCTCACCTCATCCACATTCATACATCCTTGCATGCAAACTCGCCGGTTGTTGAGGCTTCCATCTTCCAGTATCTGGTTAATTCGGTCACGCCACGTCTTCTCTCGCCCTCTCTTTCTGGAGCCATCAACACTTGCATTATGTCTTTCTCACCATGCTTCCCTCATTCATTCGCTCAACATGCCCAAACTATCTGAGCGACCGTTTTTTAATTCTATTTATTATGCTAAGATCAGCTTTACAATTCATTCCTAATATCTTCATTCTTTACTCTATCATTAAAGGATTTGTACACATACATCTAAGGGATCTCATCTCCACTGCATTCAATCCTTTCGTTCCTCTTCTGCCAGCTCCAAGCTTCACATCCATACATCAGTGTACCTATACTTTCAAGCTCAAAAATAACTGGCCATGTCAGCTGGTAAATATTTAATTTGTCAAGTTGGCACGGATTATTTATACTTTTCTCAGCTCGAGGCGGGAATTATAATCGTTTAATTAATATAAACTGATTGCCACTTAAAATCCATTTGAAAGGGGGCGTGTCCATTACCGAGATTGCGAATAAATTACTCGGATTATTTTAACGATCCAGCGATAACAGGTTTTTGAATACATTTTTGTTTTTAGCTTAAGTACCCTTTTCGAAGACGCACTTAAATTGTGACATTAAAAGTTTAATCGAAATTTTTGTAAGTGTCGATTTAAACAGATTCACTTTCTAAATATTTTACGATCTGATATCCATCGATGTTTATGTAAATTAATCTACAACCGAGAGAACGGATAATCATGTCTATTCTTAATCACCGTCAATCGTGTTTAGTTTACTAATACAACGTTGAAAGTGTCGTTGTAATGTACTCAGATTTAATGTTGGAGCCAAGGATGAAAACACCGACTAATGCCCATTTTTAAAATATACAAATTAAAATGTTAAATGAACAAATGTATAAAAATGCGTTAAGTATACCAATTTAATATACGAGATCTAAGTAAGTTCATAATATTTTTGATGTTTATAGCATTAACTTTGTAACATAATCATTAATTTTAATATAACATCATCATCATCACTCTTGGCACTACAACCCTTGGTGGGTCTTGGTCTCCTCAATAATCTTCCTCCACTCATCTCGGTCTAGAGCCAGCTCTCTCCAGTTCCAAAGCTTTAAGGCATAGATGTCTTTGAGGAAAACAATTTGTATTAAACACTTAACTAGTCACTCTACGTCTACCGGTTTCAATACCACTGTATCTCCATCAGGACGAAAGACTAACTATCCATTACTTATTCTAGCAAACAAATCAATTTTTGAACGGGGGCGTGGCTACAGTTATGGTGGGGTTAATTTATAATTGGACATCAAAATGGGGAATATATCAAGTAACGGGCTATTCGTAAAATGTATCTGGTTATTAATTATATTGGCTTTAGTGTTGTAAATGCCTGAACACTAAAGCCAACACAAGCTCATAATATGCGAAATCAAAGATTGCATTTTTAGTTATATATTTCTTACTTTTCTTCTGTTGAACTTTGGATTATCATTAAAATATCTTCTAATATTAAAAATTCATTCGCTTCAAACCAAGTGAGATTAAATGGTTTAAACTTTGCAGAATAAATGGTTTATATTTTTTGCAAGGTTTTTTCAATGTATCTAACTTATGTAAAAAAAAAATTATAAGTTAGTTTTATGACAGTCGGCAGAAATATTGAAAAAAATGCTAATTTTGAAGTCGCTTATTTTCATAGCTATCGATGTTAGGACATTGTTGCTTGAACATTTTTGACCAACAATTTAGGTAGTAATCTACCTGAAAAGAATTATGGACAAGCTCTATTATACCCTGATGTAAATCTCGGATGGGTAGCAAAGCTAGTAATTTCTAAAAGAAAAAACAATTCTCATCACAATGACGCACTTTAAATATTTAAAAATATTCAAATATTATATAAACATTGCACGGACGTCAATGTCAATATTATCAATCTATTTGAGTGATTGGATAACCACAACCTTATCCCTAACATTACATCATACAACCATTCTACACCTCCCACAACAATATTATTTTCAGAATAGACTGGAGTGTGTTTGACTTGTTTACGCACTGAGACTTCAAAAACAAAAGGTCGTCAATTATTTTAGTACGTAGAAAAAGGTAATATAGGGTAAAGGATACAGTTGTCGACACTTTAAGAGCCGATATGTTATATTATGGCACGATCAAACATTGTGTTATTTACAATAAAGTAATATTTATTTCATAAACATTTCAAATAAAATTTTATTAATAAAAAAAAAACACTTTGTATAAAACCACTATTTACTGAATAATCGACATGATGATGATATTTAAAAAAATATGAAGTTTATAAAATTATATTTATAAAATAACTAGTAGTTCATACCCGACGTTAAGTAGTTAAAAATAAGTTTGTGAGGGGAAGGTTCCATTGTTTTGCAATGCCTCTAAATAATAACAATGTAATCATTTAATCCAGGCAGGAGGTGGGTGGGATGTCGAGGAGAGTGGCATGGAGTGATCAAATTTTCTTCCGGGTTGTAAAATGCACTAAGGTCCGAATTCTGATTCAATACTTAGATGATTTAAAGGTTAATGTACGCCTAATTTAAGCGTAATTTTTAGTACAAAATAATACTTTAAGGCGCACCTTATTAACCTTAAAATTTGGGCCTTACAAGTCACATTAGCATTGTTTCAGTAGATGTCCATAATTTTACTTCACTCCAATAAACATGAAAGTACAAGGAACCCATAGCATTGTATCATCCTCGTCTCATTCATAAATTAAGTTAATGGAAGGTAAATGAAATACCTAAACATAATTAAATGAATTAATTTCAATTTAAATAAGTCTCACAAAAAGTCACTGGGCACGATATTAACTACAGCATTGTTCTTGAATTAACTGTCACTAAATATTTCTGGAATAGTTCACATACTTATTTAATTTTTTATATGTTCTAGAATTTTCGCTGTACTTTTAACACTCCTGAATAACTTGTCTCTCATAAACTGATGCACGTTACCCAAATCGCTCAGGCCCGCCCTAGAAAACTTCTCGCTTGTCAATAGGTACTTGCGCCGAATTTGTAATTTGGTTAAACCCGCCTGTCACACTGCTTCGCTGCGGTTTTTTTAATCGCTGTTGCACAGTTGCCGGTCGATCCCTTTTTATAGATAAATATCGCATCTCGATGGTTCTAGAATATATGAGAATAACCCAATTGTTTCCAAATTCGTGGAGCATTCCGGAGATTTCGATAGTGCGTAATTACTTTTAATTCTATCATCTCGTTATAATACCTTCTTCATGTTCATCTTCTGGCTTATTTTTTTACTTTAAAATGAAAGAGTGCTGAAAAATGGTAGTGTCGACGAATTGTATACCGTACCCTGATATTGATTGCATTCGAGAAAAAGGGGTATAATAAAGAGATAAACAGAATTGATGAAAATTGTTGTAATTAAATTCGTAGCTTCAATTCGAGTGAGCCGGCTAACGATCCGTGTTAATGTGTTCTCTAACGAAAAATAACCATGAAACGCTATTCCGTTTAATTTATAGATTGCTTAAAGTGATGGATTTTAATTTCGGTTCGAAAATAACCGGTATTATGTGGAAAATATGAACAACTAACCGATTCGTAACGATTACCAAGGTTTTATTGCTTTAATATTTCGGACAATAAATTTAAAAAATGTTATATTTAAGGGGCTGAAACCAAACCGCTATCCAATTAACAAAATTGAGTTAACTACTATATTACGTAATTTTATACATATAACTGAAATTTTAAAATTGATTTTTATATATAAAATTTAAAAATTGAAATGAACGTCATGGTAAAATGCTTCTATACACATTTCAACATATCTTCAAGAGCAAGTTATCAATTCTAAATCTGCCACTATTGTCAGATAATTATTTTCAATCACGACACCGGCTATTTCTATCAGTATGATGGTGGCGATATTATTTCCACATTTCTCGTATGTTTATTAAGAACTTATCTATTATATATTGAGTTACTGTAATACAATTTATTTATGTTCATAGATATATTTAAATATATTATTTATAATGCATAGTAATCAGATTATTATGATTTTAAGACGAACATCCTTTTATTTTTAGTGTCTATTTCTCCTAAGAACAATTCTCATTGCTATGTTTTGTGGAACTTGCACGAATAATTTTTGTAGCATCGTTTTCGTAAAAATTACACCTCAAGGAAGCTTTATCAAAAAATTATATGCTTCTACACTACTGTATAAAATTTAATTGCAAAAATATGAAAAAGATTTTTCTAAAAGTTTTTTAAACAATATTTCTGATCCACTGTTTCTTATTACAGAGGGTAGAGAGTTCCATGCCTTTGACTCTGCCACCATGAATGCCTTTTAACTAAACATAGTATTTTGCTAAAGGTTGTTGATCTGTAACCTTTTCTTTCTGCAGGTGAGTAGAGGCTGAACTCAGAGTTTGGCGCCTTCCGTTCAGTTTGTTAATACAGAGCTCCTTATGTATTGCCTTGTACATCAATACACGCAATTATTGAAGTTATGTGTGAGAATTGTGATGTCCCATTTTTTTTTTGTGTGATTTAATCTTTATAGTGTTAACGTCAAATACACCAATAATACAATTTTAATTATTTGCTTGATGTTTTCATTCCATATTACAGGAAGTTGGTCGACAGTAACATTAGCTGCCTAAAGATGTCTTCGAATTTCCTACATACGGTCATTAGTATTTGTGATCAGTACGTCCAAATAAATAGATTTGATAATTACATCTTGTTATTTTCCCAATACGCGACTTCTGAGACGGCTTAAAAGAACGTCTAATTAATTCTCCGACTTCCTGCTAAGTGTAATATTATATTTCTTGTGAACTTAACAAAAGCCATAACTTTTAAAAACTGTCAGGGGAATACCGTCTCTCTGCTAAGTATAATAATACACAATTTCGACTTCTTTGAGGATTATATTTTAAGCTTAAGGTATTAAGGGTCGAATTGCAGAGCTACCCTGGCGCCAGACTTCGGTATTTATACTAAGAAGCGAGAGCATTTATTAATGTGGAAGAAGATGCAGTGATTCATTCCTTTAAGTCTTTAACAAAGAACTTGAGGCGGTAACTGTTTGAATTTCTCGGAAAAGAATGTAGATTTTTTTTCTAGTTATGTTTTATTTTGAATAATTTTTACATTTTTTTAAAAATTTATTACGTTCTGTTGTGGGGTATTATGTGGTACCTACACATAAATTAAAATTTATCATATTATATGATATTATTTATCATATAACATTTATCGTATTATATAATTCATTGAAAATCAAAATTTTGTTGAATAATTGTAAAATAAATAAATAAGGTAAATAAAAGCATTGATGAATTTTTATTAAAAAAATTTAGTATGAAAATTTTTTTAAGAGTGGAGCTTGATTTAATTGAAACAAAGAGAGAAAGGGTGAATTTTTTTTGAATATTATATCATTAATTAAGGTTTTTACAGAATTTCATTTTTTTTGAATTTCTAAATTTTCGAGATTATTTGGCCTTATATTTAACTGGGTGAAATAATTTAAGCGTGTGTGAATAGAACGAGTGATCATTGTTTATTATATGGTTTGAAAATTGAGAAAAATAATTAATAATAAGAAGATCGCGACGGTATTGTTTAATTCTTATTTTTAGATTTCTCGCGGATTGGCCGATATATTTAATATCGCAGTCTCCACAAGAGATTTCATGCACTCCGCTTTTATCCAAATAGTCTACTTTTTGATTTAAATTATCGAGAATTCTACCTAAATTGTTTTAAGTGTAATTCGCGGGTTATATATGAGAAGGTAAAATGTGAGAAATTGTATTGTTGATTAACGAACCTGTGTATAGAATTTTAAGCTGTATTTTTTTTTCGCCATTTTTAATTTTATTACGACATCCTGAATATGATAATAAGTGTTTTTTAGTCAAGTCTTTTTAATTTTGTTTTTTAATATTTTACCTATTATCGTATTATTATAATCCTTATTTTTGTCTATTTGTTTAATTATGTTTAGTTCGCAATTACGATTTGAAGGAATAAGGGAACGTTAACTAGTCGGTTTAATTTATTGCTAGCAACTTTTATTGAGAGATCTAAAAAAAATTAGGTTATCTGCATTTTTGGGATCAAAATGGAAACATCGTTATAATTTATAGACTTTGCAAAACAATGGTATCCCTTCCCCCTCTACAAACGCTTATCTAAATCAGTAACTCATGCAACGCCGGGTACGGACCACTAGTGTAATATATAATTAAATTCAAGTAGAGTAAACAGTTTTAATTCATCCATTTTAATGATGTCAACTGTGTTTTGAAAGTAATTAGGATAAATTATAAAAGTCTCACAGACACGAAATTATTTATATGAGAAACATGTATGGAAGTCTTTTTATAGGATGGCCCAGAGCTTACGATCTATATGAGCTGGCTTAAGTATTCACTCTACACAATTGTCACCAGCAATATTCACGCAATGTTCACCAATTCCACCGTAAGAACTTCCACACATTATCATTTTTTTTAAAGTTCTATATATATGTCCGAATCAAAAATGATTAATATATTACTATGGTCTCTGCTAGAGACATCTGTTGATTTTTTTTGTATACGAGTGCATATGTTCCAAATCTGAAAACCTTTGATTTATTTGAAGGGACTATGCTGGGGACATCTCTACTTTTTTCTCATGAACTTATACAGTGATTTCGTAGCTGGTAAGAATACCTCTATATTTTAAAGTGGAGTATTAAGCAATATTATTATTATTATTATTTTTGTTCAACAGGCCAGAAAGCCCAATTACAAATTCGAAATATATCACAAAACACCCAGGCTTGAGTATATCACATAGATTAAAATTGTAAAACCTCACCGGGAATCGAACCCGGATCCCTCGGTATGGGAAGCCAGTGTCATACCTACTGCGCTACGAGGGCCGCCATTTTTAACGTATATATGATATTCTTCTGAATTATTTATAATATGTGCAAGAATAGGCCTGACAATCAGTATTTTAAATTTCTAAACTCCTTTTATAAACCACTATATATTTATTTAATTTTTTTTATTTTAATTAATTTATCATCCCTCTGAGAACAAAAGCCAGTAACTGTGTTTTCAGAACATACCTATCTATAAATACGTATATTGTGTTTCGTAAGGTTCAACTATGGCAACTACATCGTTCGTTTTTCAATCACCCCCGTTCGGTATTTAGAAATTGGACTACCCTTGTATAATCTCTTTCGGGCCACGCGATATTCAATTTAATTTTATTAATCTCTCCCCTCTCGCAATGTAAGCAGATATGCAGTGCAATTTGAAATTTAATCCCAGACTTACCTGTCTTGATTGTAGATACAGAGTAATACTGGGTAGGTAGGTATTCAATCGGTAGTAAGCCTATACCAGATAATATAACATTTTTGCTAGATTACGGTTACGAATGTACATGTGCATATATTATTATGTAGGTTCACACCAACACCGGTTGAATTGCAATATTCAATTTATGTTTATGCAAAACTTATACAACCAGATTTAAAAAAAAAAAGTAACCCATAAAAACCAAGTTTTTACTATACTCCCTTTCTTTGTAAAATATAACAATAACTAAAGACGAATTAAAACATATAACATAACACTAAACTTACAGTAATTTAATATATTTCTAAAATTTCAGATGTTTTGAGCTTTGATAAGACACTTCATGCTTTGAAGATTAAATTCTAAAAACATTTGTCAGTCAATTTAGATTTTCGACATTCGTACTAAAGTACCTATTATGCATACCGACGGAGTAATTCAAATTTAGAAAATATTCCGCGATATTATCGGGCCGCCGTAATCAAACTTTTCTAATGATTCCAATTTGAAAAAACCAATAAAATTCCTAAAAATCCGAAATTATACTATAATTATTAATTTTTTTTAACGAAAATTTGATAGATCTTGATCGTCGCCACGAGTCTACTTGCCAAGTTTCAGCTCGATTGGATCACGGAAAAAGGGTCAAAAATCGATCCAAAGTTTTTGTTGACAGCAAGCAAGCAGACGCCACGAGTTAATATGAAAGGAGTAATAAAACTTATATTAATTAAAGAACACATTTTTATTGTGAAGTTGCAATTTCAGAACAAAGTTCTATGAATTTTAAAACCAAATTTATTAATCAATTAGAAAGATATACAGAAAAATCAAATCAACGAAAAAATATTTGGCTGCTACCGGGACACGAACCCGGATCCTGTGATCCGGTAACTGTGTGTGTAAATGATTAATAAATTTGGTTATAAAATAAAACTATTGTTTTTAATGTTTGTTTGTAAAGTGAATATTTGTTTGTATTCACTAATACAGTATAAAAATATACCTAGCAAGTAATAAATTCTTATCATAATTCAGAAGAAAACTAAAAAGCTTCTTCAATAACTGCCGAACTACTTTGTGGTAACATTGTTTATGATAATAAAAAGAAAACATTTTTGTATTAAACCACTATTTATTGAATTATAAACAAGTTATTATCGAAGTGTTAATAGCAAATTAAATATTACAACTAATCAAATACTTTTGCATATAGATACCTTTTTATTTTTTTATTTATTTTTATTATTTGTTTTTACATTAGTTATTCAAATCCCGTATATTTATTTATTGTTTTAGTTAATGTATTTTAATTTAATTGATTTTTATTTGATTTTTTTAATTTTTGTTGATTTTAATTGATTTAATTAATGAGGAACTTGTTGGTGAAGTGGTCATGATGCTCGCCTAGTGATCTGGTGGTCGGTGTTTCGAGCCCCATTTCAGGACACCAGCAAGATAGTCCTATTTTTATAGCACAGGCTTTTAACTTAGTTTGAGAATAGTAAGAATATTGATGTGTGCTTGCATCTCTATTTAAAAAAATAAACTATTTGTATCCTGACGAAGGGATCATTGGCCCCGAAACATGCTGATAATTCAATAAATAGTGGTTTTATACAGTGTTTTATTTTTATTAAAAAGATTTTTATTTCAAAAAGAAGGGAATGTAATATTCATGAAAACAACAAAAAAATACTCGAAGAGTGAGATGATAAGTGAGCAAAATTGTGAATGTGATAATTGGATTTTTCAATGAAAAAATCGTTATATTGTATTTGTGTTTACATTTTATTTTTGTACAAAAACAAAGGAGCAGTTTAACATTTAATAATTTGTTTATTTAAAAAAGTATTAAAAAATGTTATTTTTTAAATATAGTATTCCGACCGCAGTGTATAAACGAGTGTTAAGCAGATCAGTTTGATTTTCCATAAGCAAAATTTGTATTTTTTTTACGTACGATTTACGGGTTTCAAAGGTTCATGATAATTATTATAAGGCAACATTCTAGGGGTCTCATAAGCGCACGTCTGGTCTATGTAGCTTAATCTCGGGCGGCCTCTACGATTGTTGCCTTCAACATTTTCCTCGAGGATGGTAAAAAGCAGGCCCGGGTGTCTTAAATTATGGCCTATCCAAATTGCTCGTTGTTGGGCGGTTCTGTTCAGGAGCCGCCTCTTTTCGCCCACCCTGCTCAACACCTCGTCGTTTCGAATATGTTCTGACCAATGAATCCTTACTTGCTCGCTGATCGCTGTTTTAACTTGAACTTGCCTAGCGGGCGGCGACGAGTAATACTTCCGTCAATGAACCTATTGAATGAGTGCCATTTTACCATGCTTATATTTACTTTGCCTGTTTGTCTGTCTGGATGGAATCTTATAATCGATATTTCACCCGTTCCCTGCGAAATTTTACGAACTGAAATTTTGCATACTTACGTATCTTCGATGACAATAACAAAATCAATTATCAGATTCACTAAGTTAATCCACCATAATTATTTATCCAAATTTTATATGGAAAAATAGTTAAAGAGAGTACTCCAAAAGATGGCGCTAATTTTCTGGATTTTAATGACTTTATTACGACTAAAAAGTAGAAAATTATTGCTTATATAAAATAAATATTTTTTTAAAAATCACGCTTAGATTTAAAAGTATTAAAAAGTTAAAAATAAATTTTCGGCCAATTTTTTTTTCTCATTCTCTAAATAAAAGCGTGGGCGCTTTTCTTCCATTAAGAATAGAATTATGTAATCTATATCAATATCCTAAGCGCTCACCTTTTTTATTTGGAGAGTGAGGCAAAAGTTTTTAGCTGAAAATTAATTTTTTATTTTTAAGTATTTTAAAATATTAAAAATATTATTTAAGATTTGATATTTGTAAAGCAACATCAGACTCAGATCTTCGCCAGGATTTCAACTATTATAAGCTCCTTGATAGTTTATGAGTAAGATTGGTTACGATATCAGCTTTGGAAGTTATTGTGGAGCCCCGGTGGTAAGTTATCAATTCTCGGTATCGGCATCTTCTCGCATTTCTTTAGTTTGATATATCGTGACTGGTTTGAATTCGTATATTATTTATTCGGTTCTCATCGCAAGGTGTATTTTATATCTCTTTACATAGTAATTTAAATCTTTGCGGGGCTATAAATTGTAAGGGTCATCAAGGGACCTGCTGATAATGTGCTTCAATATAATTAATAAAGATAACGAACAACAACAAAAAATTAACATTTAATTTTATGTTCTTAGTATTCGTGCGTAAACTATAAAGATCTAATCTAATCAAATAACAACGTAGTTCTTAAAAAAAATAACAGCCTATAAAACACAAGAATCTCACATAAATTTTAATGATTGTGTTTTTATTAATACTTGTTCTAAAATAATTACATTTCTCAGAATAAATGCGCGTAAACGTCAATATTCTAAGTCCATCTTTATTCGATTACTCAAAAAGTATTAGTTTTCTATTGATTCAGTAAAACGAGGGAAGAAGTCCAGTGACAAAGCGGAGGCAGAGAATTACAGACATTTTGCTTCGCCAGCGAAATATTAAATTTGTTAAATTGACTTCATTTTCAAATTTCGCCAAGACGTGAATCGACTGAATAAATAATATTTCGCGATCAGGAAAAATTCAAGTAAATTCGACTCGGATATTCCGAGTATTATATTCTATAAGACAGATTTTATTTTAAGTTCGTCGTAAAAATGGAGATTTTCGATAGTGTGTATGACAGAATAGTAGGTGATCTCTACTGGTAAAGAAGGAAACAGTTAAGTGGAAGATTGAAAATGGACATCCCGATAATAATAATTTCGGATGTCCGTCGGTAACTTCCTATTCAATTACTGATCTTATTCCGTTCTCAAAATTCGTATGATTTCAAAATTGTTTTTAATAAAATGAAAACATTGAATTCATGCTTCTTTTAATAAAATACTCTTAATTAGTTTTTTTTTTAATGTTTTGATTTATTTTTAATATTTCAGTTTAATGAAAACGCATTACTATATTGCATATGTCATTGATATTAATCATTAATCAAAATATATAATTGGTCACTAACGCTATATTTTTGAAGGGCCAGGGAGAAGCGGTGGTTGATATGTCTTTTAGTTGCCGAGTAACCGTCCTCGCATCCGAGGTTCGAGTCTTTCTCCAGCCGTGTAATTTCGTTTTTTAGCCGTAAATTCGAACGGGTTTGAATATTATATTTAGATATTTCTCGAACTCTCGAATTTTCGCTACATGTTGCTTCC
>JADDOH010007599.1:0-185657 GCA_016648135.1 Agrypnia vestita
CCGCACCAACTTGGGTACATGAACAGAAGCTTTTCAGATTACAATAAATAAGTTACAGAATTATGTACTTACCGATGACATGCATACACAATGTCAGAAAAATAAGATATGTTTAATCAGATTTTACAAACAGGGCAACTTATATAATGCAATACTTTTCATTTCATTGAACTCACACACTATCCAGCTTGGATAGTGCCTAGTTTAGGAATGTTTATGAGTTTCGGTGTATATAGGGTATGTCGGGTGGACTAAGTAAGGATAGAACTAATTAAGCAAAAGTATATTTTTTAAATGTACGATACCGTCATGAAACAGATAACTTTATAAATTTAAAAAACTATTTATGGCACGATTTATAGGTGAGTTCATAGCGTCATTACTATTACGTACATTTGGACAAAATTGTAAAGATGAAATTTTATCGTTTTGTCTAGTTAACGTTAGTGCTAACGGATCACAGTGCGTCAGGTAAAGCAGGGCTGGGAGCTTCCAGAGATCCAAAAAATAGACCAAGTAGAAAGTGGCATGCCATCATTTACATATTCTTATTAATTTGATTATGGCGACATCCACCGTTTTATAACGTGATGGAAAATTTTATCAGCATCTTGAAGCATGTGGATTGGAGCAAATATTGTACGTGGCGTCAGCTCGGTGGGGCATGCTATAATTTTACGCTAATTCGGTTTGACTTGACTTGATTTATGATTACGCTGAAGTCGAGACATTACCGCTGTCTGCTCGGCTAGAAAACTAACTCACTGTCAGATATATAGATTTACTTAAAGCATCGTACATTAGGCAGACATCTTTACGAAGTCTTTAAAAAATATTTTCACCCGGTGCTTTATTATAGTAAATACTCCATTTGATTTGTGAAATTATTAAACTGTTCGAACACTGTAAATTTTACATTATTTCAATTTTCATTTTGAACTTGAATTTTTTTATTCATATATTTTAATCAAAACAATAATTTTATGTTTAGGTTATTTATTTATGACACTGATAAAGAAAAATGATTTTTCTGAAACCGGTTGGCAGAAACCACATTTAATAATACAAACAATAAGAGTTAAAACATAATTCAAAAAAGAAAAAATCAATTGACTTAATTTTATTCAGAACTAAGCATATTCGAAGTCTAATTCATATTCTTTTATTGAAGAAATCAATATTTATATTAGTTTAATCTTTTTTATTGTTATGTGCTACTCTGTTGTTTCTAGGTTACATTTTATGTGGTTAAATGCAAAGTTTTTAATAAAAAGATGCAAAACCTTTAATAAAAAGAAAACACTTTCTATAAAAACTACTTTTTATTGAATAATAGACACGTTTTGTGCATAATAACACCTTCATCAGAAAAATCATAGGGTAGACCGAGGCTAAACGGATCATGGGGCTGAACGGATCTTCCTAATATCCGTCGCTTCTCCAATCCAAAAATATTTATCTTCCGTATCGCTGTCTTTAATACTGAGATAGTCATCTATTGACGCGTACATGAACTACATATCCAAGTGGCTGGAAGCCTTGCCTTCTCGTCGGCCACCATTCCGGGATGCGTCTCTGAGCCGCGTGTACGTGTTTTTATCGTCTATGTAGTTTTTTTGAACCACATCAAAGAATTTTTATGCTACAGGTGCGTTATATGTCTAAATTTTTCACAATGTTATGAAGTAGCAGCTGTCATAAATAGTGTCTAATCATTATGTATTTAGTTATTTTTTTACGATTTTTGTAACTAACCTTTGATATGCGAGGCCATGACCTTCGATGTTCCTTACGTTTTTATCCTAAAGATTAATTAAATTTTCTTATTGTAGATGGTACGTATATATGTTTGTAAGACATCTCAGCATACGTGGTCAGTAATAGCCATGGAAGAGGCTGTTCAGATAATTAATGAAATCTAAAGCTATGTATGACTCTGCGCCAAGCTGCGGAATACTACGCGGTACCCTTCACATTGCTTCAAAGAAAGGTTTCTTCTCTGACTGGTGTAGTCCAAGTAATAGAGGCTAAGACTGTTATGGATCTCGAAGCTGATAAAAGGTTTGCAGATAGAATATTACATTTATCAAAACGAGGATTTGGACTGACACCAAAAAATTTAAGAAAATATGCCTTTAATTACTGTAAACGCACGGGAATCGTTGACAATTATTTTAACCAAGAAACAAAAATAGCTGGCAAAGATTGGTTCCATAGATTCCTCAAACGAAATTGTCATCTGTCTATCAGGAAACCAGAGGGGCTATCTAAAGCAAGAAAATAATGAGGTTCTTAAAGAAATTCTCTCTTCACCCGAAAAGATGCACGCAAAAACCACACTAAAACCACGTGTACCTAAAACACCGATATTTCACATAACGTTACCGGAAAATTTTGCAAAATTAAAACGAAAGGCTCAAGAAATATCGGAAAATGAACTCAAATCTACAAAAAATAAACTTCCGATTAAAAAAGGAAAGCGTACTCCCGGTCTCCTTATTAAAAGCATCAAGGATTAAATAACCAACCACTAGATATTCTGTCAGAAAGTCGGCAGGAGCCAGTACAAACTGGCACTGCATTTATTTCAGTGAATTATTTTCTTATCCACCAAAAGAGGACTGGATCCAATTCTTAAAATGTGAAGACTGGTGTCATGAGAATCGTAGCAACAAGCAGATCAGTTTAATTGTCACTTCTGTGCAGTTTGTAAGCCAGATAGGAATACATTAAATGTAGGTAATTACTTATTTTGTTAATAAATTACTAAAATACGTTCGTTTTTAATAACTCTCTTATATGTACACTCATATATATCCCCTTTTTGACGTATACATACCATGATCCGTTTAGCCCCCATCAATGGGGCTAAATGGATATTGGGCAGTTGATTATTAATTAAATTTTTTATGAAAGTTTTCACAACTATACAGATATAATCTTTCTCTTTCGTTCTACGAAGAGTTATTATGTTATTTAAACAACTTTAGAGAAATCTATTCCTCATATTTTTTTCAAAATAATAGTTAAACGGCGAAGTGATCCGTTTAGCCTCGGTCTTTTTTTATTTTACCTATACTCTATTTTAAAATAACCATATTTCAAATTCAATTATTAAATTAAAAATATCTGTACAACCAGCTTTGTATACTAATAGTAAATTAAAAAATAAATGTTAAATAACAAGGATAAGGATGATGTTTATAAAAAATCAGAGGTTTATAAATTAATTTGTAATGATTGAAATCATTTTTATATAGATAAAACTTGTAAATTAATGAGTAGGTACTTAACAATCATATAATGAAAACATACCTTTTTTTTACATTAATAAAGGTTTAAAAATTTTGTAATATAAATATGTAACAGGATTACAGTTAGACAAAGCGTTATAGACAAAAGTAAAAACAAAAATAAATATGAGTGTTAATAGCAAATCAAATATTATAAATCACCAAATTCTTTTTGCAAATAAATAAATAGATAGGTACCTTTTAAATTTAAAATTAGTTAAAAAATTAGTTACTCAACTCCAATATACTTATTTTGTGTATTTGTTAATTTTAATTTGTATACCTACATTTTATTGTATTGAGTATTCAATGAGTGGTGGTTTTATACAAAGTGTTTACTTTTATTAATAATAACATTATCTGTAAAAATAAAAATGTAAATGTCCTTGAAAGATTTGGCAGATTTTTCTTTTTGCAACATTATAATTTAAAATATGTTTTACTTTACTTTGTAATACACACACAATATGAGTTATTGAATTACTACTATAGTTTCGAGAGAAGCAGTCTCTGCTGCTGGGACTGCTCCTCTCGAAACTATAGTAGTAATTCAATAACTCATATTGTGTGTGTGTGTGTGTGTGTGTGTGTATTACAAAGTAAAGTAAAACGTATTTGAAATGTAAATATTCGTTTGTACAAAATCGATAATCTCTGAAAGTTCTTCACCGAATATTTGGCACAACGTTGCATTCAAATACAACGACGTTTTGTATACTTAATTTGTTTTTATATACCTACTATTTATTTATATAAACAAAAATGTAAATGTTCGATTATGCAAAATCCTAAATCTTCTAAAGTTCTTTTTGACACAACGTTGCATTCGAATTCGCACAAATTATTGAGGAAAAAAAAGGCGCCGGTAGCTACCCTTTCAATAGTGATAAATATTTAGATAGGTAGGTATGACATTTTTAAAATTCCATTTTTTGATTACATTGCGTTGTCTTTGCTTAAATAAAACGTTTGAACCAATGAGAAAGTGCAGCCTATCATATCACGATATTTCAAAATAAAGGACATTTGTGTATACTGTCTATGATTAATTTTCAATTTTGATACTACCGAGCTTATTAATTTGAAACGACATTGTTCCGAGGGTCATAACAACCATATATTGTATTACAACATTAAACACCATAACAACATACCTACTTCTAGAAATCTATAACTATAAAACTCAATGTCTGCCTAAAAATCTACACCGTTTGTCTGATTCGAATTAAATATATGCATATTTATGCTTTAGGATCCGGTGGGTAACATAGGCGACATTTTAACCCCCATTTTAAACCTTCCCCTCCCCCTGACATATTTTTAATGAAAATCTCGACCGTTTGACCGAAATTTGGAAACTTATTCTTTAGGACTAGATGGAAAATACAGGCGACATTTCCTCTTTTCTCTCTACCCCATCCCCTCCCCCAGTTATATTTTCTGTACAAATCTACACCGTGTGACCGATCTGACTCAAATATTGACACGTATTCTTAGGGAACCGATGGGTAACATTGCTGTCATTTCTACCCTCACAGTTTACCCCACCCCCTTCACTGAAATATTTTCCATGCAAATCTGTGTCTTTTGACCGATCTAACTCAAATTTTGTATATTTATTCTTTAAGAAAAAGTATACCAAAAAAAGAAGAAAAATCCGACGGATAATATAGGCGACATTTCCCTTTCTCCCTCCGACCCATTCCCTCCCCTAGATATATTTTCTGTACAAATCTACACCGCTTGACTGACTGGACACTTTTGCATACATATTCCCGATGGAAAAAATAGGCCACATTTCTTCCCTAGATATCCTATCCAACCCAGCCTTGATTTAATGGAGACATTGTTTTAATTAGAGGCTTTGCAAAACAATGGAACCTTTGTTTCCCACCACAAATTTATTTTCAACTTAATCCTTAACCCGCGCAATGCCGGGTAGGACCAGCTAGTTAATAATAATAATGTTAACACAAAGTTACTTTGCTATTTCTAAACAAAGTTAATTGTAACGTTTTATAAAAATATAATTCAAAAATTCAAAAGCTTTTAACATAAAATACGTTTTATTAATCTAAGGCTCCCCCCAGATGGTTAAAAATATAATATAAAAATTGCAGGTTTGAAATAGAGTTAGAAATTTTCGGAACATTTTGTATAAGGTTTGATTGGCGAGGCGACGATTTATTTGGGTATCCTTATGTATGACACATGATTCTAGGAGATCTTTCAGCCCTTTGATTCCAACACCTACAGCTTGTTCTGATTCAATTATGTGCCTCTGATTACCCCGAGTATGTGGATTTGGGATGTGTGCTGGATGGGCTCTGCACGGGTAGCTAAGCAAATCTAAATCTGCAATGAAGTTGTTCACGAAATATTGGAGGTGGACGTATTTTGGGACCTAAATAGCAATGGAGAGTAGTAAACAATGCTTCAACGGGTTTTAACGATGCAGAAATTATTGTGATTAGATTATTATTAGAAAATCTTATTGCGTACCGCGATTTCTGTCAAATTCTGGTGTTGGATATTAATAGAAATGAAACATATATCGCGGGAAAATTGTGAGGCAACTCCTTCAGTACAAATATTTTATTATATTATACAGATATTGTAACTACATCTGATTTAAAATATATTAATATTTCTCTGTGTGTCACGCTTGTAGTGAAATTCTAAAGGAGAATGATACATGTGAATGATACATGTTGAAGTGAAGTGTGAATTTCTTATGATATATACGAATTAGATGGATATACTAGCATTTTGAGCTGATTTATATTTCAAATAGAAAACAAACAAGTTTACATATATGTATATACCTAGTCACAGATTTGAAAATTTAAATTCTGCATTTCTGCTGCGCTGTCTCAAAATGGGTTTCAAACACCACTAACTTAAATATTATAGTTAAATGAGGAAACAATCCATATTCACGTATTGGAATTACCACCAGGCTAAACCATAAACTGGAACATTTAAGAGTTATAATATATGAATGAATATGGAAACAATCGGGTAGGTACATATAAATATTTTAACACAAGGAATATAAAAACTATTGCTGTAAAACCAACTCTTGATTTTTTTATAAAATTCTCGTTATTGAAGTAAGCACAGAAAAGCTCTTTAAATAATGATTATCGCACTACGAGTAATAATTGTAGGTTTTAATGTATTTTATACCGATAATAAAACTGCACTCGATGCAACAAGCAACGATTGAAATGGGCAAATAAAAACTACGTACTTTGATAAATTGTTGACTACGGAATTGAAGTTAATAATGATGACAAAACAACAATGCTTCAGGAAATGTTGCATGAAATGGATCTTTCGTGCGTTTGGTATTCCTTCAAGCGGGACATTGGAAACAACTTTTGTCCATTATCGTAATTTGCATTATGTTAACAAGTGCCCATTATACATAGCGTATAACAGTAATAAACTCGAGCCAAGTAAGGCCTTATCTATCCAGGGGCTGCATAGGTAATTACTGTTATTATATTTGTATAGAATAGTATCTTTCCAGTAACGGTTTATCTCCAACACTGAAGTACATAAGTAATAATATGAAATAAAATTTTCTACACATTAGAACGCTGATATTTTAAGCGATATTTTTCACTTGTCAAATAAATACATTACATTTTACTAATAACAGTCTAGTATATGCATATTTATGCGTTAATACACGAAAATACGAAACAATTAACCCATATATTTTTACATGTTACATATTATTACATATAAAATACTGTAATATTATATGTGTACATATATATTATATATAATATATATATAATATGGTATATGTGTGTGTGTGTGTGTGTGTGTGTGTGTGTATTTATGTATTCCCAGCGCGACCGCGCGCCGCTCTGTCAACACGTTAATCAAATTTGAATGATTTTAAAGTATATCGGGTTATAATATTTTTTTGTGGAATTATATTTTCGCATTGAATTGAGGACCTTAATAGCGCGATTCAATATATCAATGTAAAAGTTTAAATGCACGCAACGATCCACGGTGAGATCCAAGCTTGGTATACGCCTAAGATGTAGAATGAGAAATGATGAAATTAGGCGCAGAACTAGGTAGTGGATATCATGGATGGTGTAGCGATGTCAAAATAGCAATTGGCGGGGCATGTTGCAAGGCAGGATGCCACTAGATGGACTCCTAAAGTTCTGAAATGGAGGGGAGAATAAAAGAGGAGTCGGACGACCTCAAAGGATATGGGCCGACGATAAAACCGCCGTGGGGAGAAAAAATGGCTACAAGAAGCAAACAACAGAGAAGTATGAAAGGGTATGGAAGAGGACTATATCCAACAGTGCCAGTGGAGAGATGACGGCGTAGGAAGTAGAAGGAGATTGGAAAATGTATTTCTGGGTAAATGTATATTTTTATTATTTTTTTTTAATTATCTTAAAAACCGCCAGTAAGTTTTTTATTTGTTAATCGCTGCCGACTCAAATTTTTTCATAATACATATGAATTTTTTTGGTGCGATCTTGTTTCAATATGCCTTATTATAAATAGAAAAACAAAAATCCTTCAAATTAAGCCTTATCGTTTCGACGATCCTTTCGAAAATACTCTTCTCCACAATACAATATTTGAAAAAGAAATATGGTTACTTTTTTCGGAGAAAAATATGAATGTAAAAGCAAATAAATACATAAATTTTATAAATTAAACCAAACTTTAAACAGCTCTCCTGTAAAATTATTTTACGTAGTGACCGTTGATTTATTAAACTTCATCTCAATATTTGGGGTATGCACAATTATACAATTACACATTACAATTAAGTAAATATACTGATAGTGATGATAGTTTTGTTGAACATGAACACAATTGTTCTTGAACCATATTCGTTACAGGTTTAAAAGAATGTATATTATATAGGTTTCTTCTATCTACACAAGCATTATTAACTAAGATCTAAATCACAGCGTGAAGTTTAATGTTACTTTTTTTAACCTGAAGTAGTGCGACGCGCGACAGACTTGTGCCTGTAGTACTTAAAGATGAAGGTATTATTTGAAGAACTTTAAATGACTCAACATTCAATTACCTATACTCAAGGAGTGTGTTAGAGACTACAGACTCGCGACCAAAATTCCAGGAATATTCTGGAAAAGCTCGCCAAAAGCAACACAATATGATTTCAGAAATACTGAGTCGTCATTTATAGATTCATATGCATATACTATTACGGTCGAACCAAAATAGTTCGATGTCTGTTTAAGTGTATCACACATCACAATGTAAGAGAAGTTGGGAGAAGATATTGCATTACATTCCAGGGAACTAATCTCAAATTGTGTTATTAAAGAGTTATCGCTAAAAGAAAATATATAGATTATTTCGTTTACTATTAAATATGTATTTTTTCTTTAAATAAAAATGTCATCAACGTATGCTTCCAGATATAATAGCAACGATAATAATTAATATACGTATTTCATACCCGTACTCGAGAAGTATAATGGGCCTAATGGTGTATGTCCCGCTCGAAGGGAATTAGTATGCGGGTTCAGCGCAGCGATGATCTCCAATGGGCAATTAGCCGAAGGTGTCGGGACTAATGGTGGTGTCGGCCACCAGCCCACATCCTCCGCTCTCATTAATATTGCATCCAGTAGTACCTGACACACATACCGTGGAGAAACAATGGCTCTCCGTTCAGCGGTGAGTGTGAATTGTTTATGTTTAATTGTGTCCTTCGTCGCATCATCGGCAGCGAAACCGACCATCTATCTTAATATCTAAATTACAATTTATATTTATTGTTTTCTGCGATGTTATCTGATAACGGAAAAAATTACGCACAATTATTGTATTTTGTTTTTATCGGTTGAAATGAGTTACCGCCATCGATGAAAATGTTTTTATCGGCATCTCTATTTTATCATCTATTTTAATATCTAAATTACACTATATATTTAATTTTGTTTTCTGTGATTATGAACCTAAGAAAGAAAAAATAACGAACAATTATTTAAAGTTTTTATCGATTATGAAATGAGTTACCGCCATCGATAAAATTGCTTTCCCCAAAATGAGTTTTAAATGAAAATTGCGATTGGAAGCGCGCGATCCCCGCGGATTCCGAGAATCGTTTATCTTCCTAAGATGGAGACAGATGTTCCCGATAACTTCCAGCCGAGATGCGAGTCCGAAACCAAAAATACAGAAGCCACATATACACGAGTATAATTAATCTCAACGGTCCCACAATTCTCTAGAATTGTCATTTAATTTAGGGGATTGCAAATTCCTCTATTTGACATTCAAAACTGGATTTGTTTTCGTTAAATTTGTTGGAAAACGCGGTTAATTATGTGTGGATCACTCACCTCCGATAATCGTGGATGAATATTTTCTCGCGGATTATCCTGAATGAGAGCGTATCCGAATCGGCGGTGGCGTTCCGATGACACATTTTCACAAGGTTTGTAGGGTTAGCACTGCGCTCGCACTTCACCTGGCGACGGACGCGCTCGGCTCGCTCCTGCTCGGGCTGGACCGACGGCGACGCTGGCCGCGGGAAGCGCGACACCGGACTGCCGCTCGGCGCTGGGCGCCCCGGGCCGCGGCGCTCCGCCCCCGAGGGCGCAGCCGAGGCGGCCAACTACCTCGCGTTATTTTATATTTTACTTTAATACTAACTATCGCTTAAAATTTTTAATAATTCTACGCAATAAGGTATACTTACAAATATGTTTTTTTTCAATTCAATAGATAATATCAAATATGAAGAGTACCGTCGTATGGTGAGGCAGATAATGGGAACTTGACATCCTCCTTGACCATGTGCATTATATACACTATAGGAATTACTTATTACCGACTGTTTACTTTTACTCCTTATTATCCCTGAGTCTTATCTATATCAACCTATAATTGTGAGAGACGTGTAACTACTCTTTTGTATGTTTGTCTTCCTGTTGGATGAGTAAATAAATAAATAATAAATCGACCGAAGAGTTTTTCCACTGACTTTCAAATCGGTAGGAGTAAGTTAAACAAGCACCATGAATCAGATATTTGCATCTATGGATGATCAACTATAAATGTAACTAAGTTCATAAAATTTAGGTAACTATTTAATGTATTATATTTACGGTAAAAATCACCTTAATTTCGAGGAATAAATATTAATAATAATCCATTTAAAAAAAATATTTCATTTATTTTAGAAAATGAAAATACAATTGTGGAGTATATTACATGTTAGACTAATAATTTAAGTAAAACATTTTTTTTTAACGTTCTTACTATTTGAGAAATTACCGACGCCCTGGGCCAAAGCTACACCCCTGTGAGAGGCGCAAGCGCGCGACGCCTGGGAACATCGACCTGGCGCCGTCCGGCGTCTCCATGGCGACCCGAGATCTGCCACAAACAACACTGCAGCCACTCACTCACTCATTCGCTGGCTCACTGACTCACTGACCGCACGAGGGACACTCTTCGGGTTAATGACGAATTCTCATCGATAAGGCAATTAAAACATTTTCAACATGATATTGCATTCATAAGATAAAACACAATACTACGTATGTTTGCTCGTGCATTTTAAAATGAGAAACATATTCACGAACAGTATCCAAGGTCGAAAATGTGATTCGCTCAAATAGCGAAAATTTTTTTTTTAAAATCAGGTAATATTTAAAGATAATAATATCAATATTCCAATTTGTTTGAATTCTAAAAATCAGCAACTTTTTGAGGAAATCCCTAAATCAGGCATAATAAAAAAAACTATTCTACTGTTTTTGAGAAATTCTCAAAAACAGATAAAATTGTAAAATTGTAACCTGTAAAATTAAATTTTTTTCGTGTTAGTATATCTATTATTAATCCTTTAGTGTATTCGAAATAAACTGTATTATATAAAGTATAAAATTAATAGTGTTAGTAAGTCTTCAAAATTATTTTCTTTTACAAACTAAAATACTGGGGTAAAATAGGAAATATGGAATAGTCTGCAAATCTTCAAAACATTGATAATTGGTAAAGCCTCCAATAATAGAAAAGTAATGTTTTTTAGACAAATGTTTATTAATATCAATTACACGATTAAAGTAACATCTGGTACGAGACAGTAATGACATACACATAACCTAAGTGCTATTACACCATTAATTAGTATAGTGCTGTGACGTCCTTGAGTGCACTCCTGGGACAAGTAGCAAATTAATAGTGGGTATACGTAAGACAACGTCTGCCATTATGAGCGGCGCTCCGCCAATTAAAGTGCCATTTCGTACAATATTGTTAGAAAGATTACACTCAGTTTAGTAAACACATGATATATGGATAAAGACCTTATTACACGCATTAGAAAGATATTATCACTTATTATATATTATAACATTACACAGCAGATACGTTTTTAACAGTAGTTTAATTACTTAAATCGTTTAAACTTAATTTTAAAAAAACGAAATGTTAATAATATTGATCGCACGACAAAACATGGCACATACACTATACTCACGCATACACATTTCTTGTTGATAAAAAAATCGAAAAGGTTTATAAAAAAATCTAAATAGTAGTATTAGTATTCTCACATTACGGAAAGGTAATAAGCGCGATAATTTATTTTTGAGGTGAAATTGTATTAAATAAAAGAAACACGAACTAAAAACCAAGAAAACAGATTTTACCTGGTAAACTGTATTTCTAAAATTAATGTCCATGGAGAATATTTTTGACTCGGGACAATCTCTAAGATACGAATTTTACTGTACTGAAATTCCGTCATGGTTCGTCAGTCGGGCGAATTTGAATTTCTCCAGCAGCAGTAATAAATGTTTATAATTCAATGCTTTTAGTTTATCTAATTTTTCAAACAAAATAGTTATAGATATTTCTGGTTTTAAGTGATCTTTGTGCAGACTTGTGGACTTTAGACGTCAAATCGACCGCCGTATACGTGGGTTTCTACCAAACATACGTGTACATGACACTGAGATTCTTAACTAAATCTTTGATAGACGTCTCATCTCACATTCCGTAAACACTGGCCTTAAGTAGGAATCTACATATTGCATAAAATACGAAATAACATATATTTAAAAAATATATATGCAAGGAATATAACATAATTTCGATATATAACCTGATATAAATACGTTAAAAATATAATAATATATATAACAGTATTAAAAAAGACATGATTACATTGACAAAGAAAAACATTACATACAACACTCATTAAGATAACACTCCCATAATAATAAAATATATCTATTTATAATTTTTATAAAAGTGTTCAATTTTATACTAGGCAGATTTATTAAAAGACACTGTAAATTTATAAAAACATTTGGAATCATTAATAATTCATTTTAAAATTTAGCACACTTCAACTCATTGCACATGAATAAATTATATATGTTTAAGTTAGTCACAAAAATTGGTACATCAAATGCTCTTGAACAATATTCTTTCAGGCTTTCTTGTATCGAAAAAATACCAGCATTAGAAGTTCAATTTTTGTCTGCTCTACTTGACGAGTAAATGCATTTAATTATGTTTTAATATTATCGTAATTTTTATAATTTTTACATTCCCATTTTAAATTATTCTTCCTTTTTTTACTCCTTTTTTTTTAACTCGAAGCGTCTGCTTATCTGTCTGCCGAAAAAATTTTGGATCGATTTTTAACCATTTTCCCATGATCCTGTCGTGCTGAAACTTTGCAGGCAGACTCGTGGCGACGATAAAGATGATCTAACAAATTTTCGTTTAAAATTTTTTAATTACGGTATAATTTTTGATTTTTCGAAATTTAACGGTTTAAATTGGGAACCATACAGATGAGAAAGGAGCCCGACGCGTGGAAAAGGCGCGAAGCCTGTTTCAACTAGTCTGACTCGAGCCACGGGTCCTATCAGATGGTTTCGCCGACGCCGTGCCCCCTATACCAATTATTACGTTTTCAATATTCTATAAGTTTTAAGGATAATAATATTCATGGAGTAGATTTTCCACATGAACTTAAAGCAAGAAGAATATGTTGATAGATTATCAAATTGGAAACAATACAAATGAGAAAGGGAGTGTAATAAAAACTTGGTTTTTATGGGTTAGTTTTTTAATAAAGATGCGAACACGGAAAACGTGTCGCTTTAATATTCTAACTTAAGCTAAATGCTTGTGCTCCGAAAATACGATTGACGCTGTTTTCCTGGAACTGGAACAATCGATCATTGGATAACTAGGCGAGAGTCATGTCCACTACACAAACCAGCCACGCGTGTATAGTCTGTAGCGACACAACTTTGTACAGGGCACAGCTGCCAAAGAATAAAACTACCAAAGCAAGAAATAAGAACCAAAGAATAAAACATAAGGATTGTGGACCATCCCCTCCTGGGTCCTCTTCATAAACCATAAAGTGATAGTTAATATAATTAATAATATAATTTTAAATAAAAACTTGTTTATTTTAATAGAATTTGAGAATAAAACGGCGTTCAAAGTTGGAGTTCGTGCTAAAAAAAAATTCTTCCGGAATTAGCCGCAATAATCAGAGATATGTTTATTGTTGTGTTTTTGGCTTTACCTATTTCCAATGGTAAACGGAGTTACGAATACGAAACTGACCCCTCCATTAAAAGTTATTCTTCAATGGAGGGTGACTTCTAGGTCATGATCAAAGTACATACATTGAAATTTTCCGGAAGTTACATAGTGAGATCCTCCGCAATAGTTAGGATTGCTGTAGAATTCTTGATAATATAGTAAAATTTCGATGTTGTTTTCATTTGTGACTTATTTCTTGCTATATCAAAAATAATAAATAAAAATTGCCCTCCCGTACGTCAAGGGATCTTACTCAATTATCCTAGACGAGAAGAACCACTGGTAGATACTATTCGGTACAAATATCACGAAGGTGCTACTTTTACAAGCTATTCATAAAATTTAAACACAATAAATATTTACACCGGACAAGTAAAAAGTTTGTTAGATCTTAGCATTATAACATACTAGCTGCAACCAGTCAAAAATGACGGAACATTGGTTCGCGTCTTTGCTATGCCCTAGTATATATTTATAGTAATTTCTTGGCGGTCCACGGAGAGGCGGCCATAGCAATATGCGTTGAGCGGCCGTTTCGGGTTTGTTGGCCCGGGGTTCAAGCCCCATCTCCAGCCGTTTAATTTGTTTTTTTAGCCGTGAATTCGAACAAAATTACAGACAGACAGACATACGGACGGACGGACGGACAGACGGACAGACAACGAAATTATGTTTGATATTACGTATAAATACGTTACACTTATTATTTTGTTTCTTTAAGGGGGGGTAAGGTTAATTCGTACAAAAAAAGGCATGTTTTTGTGAAATTTTTGTGTAAAATCTCTTTATTAAAATCAATGGTACATTAAAGTATGACATTCGAAAAATATTGTGTAAAATTTTCACAAAGAACTATTAAAAAATACGGCATTGGCAGCAATTATTCGGATGTGTCTCGGAAAAAAGTAGAATTGTGGTGCCCCTTATTACTTGGTGCTGGATCATCTAAAATCAGAAAATCAAAGTTCATTCATTAGATAATAGTTTTCCCCAAGTAACGCTAGGGGGGGTTTTCGAAATTTCAATTTTCCACTTTTTTGGAACACTTTCAAGGGAAAAACGCGATTTTTTGCAAAAAAAATGGTTAATTTGTTATAAAAAAAAAACTATCAACAAATTTGAAAAAAAAAATCACCAGCGTTACCTCGTAAATTATGTTCAGAAGTAGTGATGAAAATTTCAAAAGGATCGGTGCAGTAGTTTTGAAGTTATGAGGGGTACCGATTTTGAAAACGTGAGTTGTGGGGAAAACGCTTTAAAGTTTTTAACACTAAAAATCTGGTATAAAACGTTCATAAGCAAATTTTATCGTCATACCTCACACTGAATTATCAATGCCAGGTCCATAAAGTATAGGTTTGATGGCATCCAAAACATCCTCGGGAAGAGTACCGTACGTGTGTTTGAACGAATCCAATGCATTAGGGTCGGGTAGGTATAAAAATTTGACAGGCATAACGTCAATTTTGTTCCAATCGACTTGAAATTTTGACACAATATTCTTGAGATATTATGCATTCAGTTAAAAAAATCAAAAAATACCTTACCCCCCCTTAAATAAGAGCAACGTACATGAACCAATAAGATTTTATGGTACCTAATTGGAGAGTGTAGATGCGCAATATTAAAATTATAGATGCGCAATCATTAAAACACTGTTAAGATACAAAACAAAAAATTATCAAGTAAATACTTATTTAGAATTGAAACATACAAATATGACTTCATGAGGCGGCTCGCATTATAGATGTGCCATCCAGCACGCTATAGCCATGTATTCACTAGGGGACAAATTGTCCCTCAACAGCACGCGCGGCATAGAGTCTACGTGACGTTGCAACGTCGTGCACTGTTCCGCGACCTCGCGCACAACATAGCGCGGCATTTCTACGTGCCGTGGCAACGTTGCCATGCGCACGGTACCCGAGCGTACTCACTGCAACATTCCGCGGAGCGTCAGTACCACGTGGTATGTTTACAAGTGAATACGCATGCGCTGTATCTGTCAAGATGACAATGCGGGGAAACGAAATCGTTCTCGAACTCATCGAGCTGTATCGATCGAAGATCGCATAGAATGTCCGTCCTTCTTTCTCTTTGCAGTAAATAATTTCGCATTCTCCTCTTTTTTCTCCTCTTACTTTTCGATAAACTCATTAACATAAACAGATACGCGGCTATCATCATAACCTCATAGGGCGATATATTTCCGCGACGTCTGGAAAACAATAATTATTTGCAAAAAGGACCTTGTTTTTAATAATATTCAATTTACTACAGTAAAACCTCGTTTATTTGAAATTGCGACCCAAAAAAACATTTCGAATTGCGCGGAACCCCGTTTTCGCCAAATGAGATACCACAGCTGTCAACATAAGCTCATCGGGTGACATTTCCGCGACAAGATATGCGAGTCCCGGTGTGTACACGTCAAATGGCCGCGTCATTGTCCCCGAAACATGAGCGTAGATGTTGATGCGACATGCCGAGCGGAATGTTTCGCGATTTGTCCCCTAGTGAATACATGGCTTTACTCAGATGATGCGAGCGACAGTGAAAGGATATCCACTTTTATATTATTCAATTTCAATCCCGCAAAGTGACATTTATTACATGTTATATTATGTGGATGTAAATAACACACTTCCGATTCGCAGATTATGTTTTAATTTTAAGAAAGACAATCGTACAAAAATCAAAAAAGATTTTTTTTATAGAATAGTTCAGTATGTTCCGGTTAGTGTTTTCTGGGGTGTTATTCCGTTATGTGTTACACCTGGAGCTGGCAGAAGAGGAACGAAAGTAGACTGAATGCAGTGGAGATGAGATCCCTCAGACGTATGCGTGACAAATCCATTTATGACAGAGTAAAGAATGCAGATATTAGGAATGAATGTAAAGCTGATCTTAGCATAATTAATAGAATTAAAAAAGGGTCGCTCAGATGGTTTGGGCATGTTGAGCGAAAGAATGGTAAGAAAGATATATAATGCAAGTGTTGATGGCGCCAGAAAGAGAGGGCGACCGCGGAAGACGTGGCATGACCAGATCAACCAGATACTGGAAGATGGTTCCGTCAGAAGCCTCAACAACCGGCGAGCTTGCATGCGAAGATGTATGAATGTGGATGAGGCGAGAGTTGTATGTCAGGATAGAAGAGTGTGGCGCTCTTTCCTCTCTGCCTACCCTCACGGGGAAACGGCGTGATGGTAAATAACTATTCCGTGTTTTTACGACCATTTTGGCTGACGCTTCGGATCCATCGTCAGGGCTGGGCAGCGCGGTCTTGCCTGGTAGTATAAAAAAATGTCAACCTGGAGACGAATGAGCAGGACCGATAAGGGAGCTTTTGCTCATAAAAAGCGGTATCATACACGGTATAGCAATATCATTAATTTTTTTACATGTTTTCTATTTGTTGTCTGAACGCGTCTTAACTTAGTCGTAGTGAAGTTGACACAGCGCTCTCGGAAACACAAGATTATAATAATTATGTTATTACAATTAGTTAGAATTACATCGGTTAATTATTTTAATGCAAATGGTTCAAAGAACGCTAGCACCTCTTTGAAGAGCACCTATTAAATAATAATAATAATAATAACATTGAAAATTTCCATTGCTGTAAGTGACGTGATATGCAGGATGTAAAGGTACAGATACACATGCTTATTTTGAGCATGCTCATTAGCATGCCCTAACAACTTGCTCATTATTAGCATGCTTATAGTCAAACACACATGCTTATTACTGGCATGCTCATGTCATGTCAATAGAGAGGAACTCTAGTTCAAAATTGAAACTTTGCAAACTGAAATAGAAAATTCAAGTGAACCAAAAAATCAAAACAGTTCCCGGGTTTAATTAAACACGCATGCTTATTAATGGCGTACTCTTGTCATAGAATAGAGACGCTCTTGTTCAAAATGGAAATTGCAATTTGAAATAGAAAATTCAAGTGAACCAGTAAATCAAAATAGTTCCCTATCCTATAGAGTTTCTATCCGCATATTTTTGATTTTAGTTTTTATAATTTTTATTGTATAATTTGAATCATTCATGTCTTTTAATAAAGTTTCATAAACATTATTACTTGCTATATTATTTTTACATAGCGGTGACCGAGTATTCCACAGACATTCGTGATTCCTATAATAAGTCAGGAAAAGTAATATTTTATCATCTCCCCAACGCGCCATATTTGTTTCATCTGTCGCAGACTGAGAAGATCGTATTGATAATCGATACTAGCCGCGAATGACATAAGCAAGCTCATAATAACCAAGCCTGTTCACACACGCTCAAAAGATACCCCTGTTCATAGTGAATAACATTAGCATGCTTATAAATCAACCGGCGGTTGATTTTTGCGCGTGCCACTAATGAGCATGCTCATTACTAGCAATGTCCGTACACACATGCCACTAATAAGCAAGGGCTAAAGAAGGTCTATACTGCGCCTGCTCACGTGCCACTAATAAGCATGTGTATCAGTACCTTAACAGAGCTTGTTCACAATACAGGAAGATTCCCGCCTAAATAATGAGTAGGAATTTTTCTGATATCAATAGTTACGTTTAGTTACGTATTCTGCCGTGCATATGTGAACTCTCTGGCAGACGTTTCGGATCCCATTGTCGGGCCCATAATCAGGGCTGGTGTGATGTGTTGATGTGTAGGTTTGGTATTGGCTTTTGCAATACCGTGCCGTTTTTAACACATTTTGAATATTCACGTCATACAGGGTGTACCGGAGCTAGCAGCAGAAACTTGGCCGGTTGATTCCAGCCGATGTTATGAGTCTAAAATGTTCAAGCAACCATGATATTGCATATCGCCATAATATCAATAGTTATGGAGATGTGAGAAATTCAATGACATGATAAAAACCTTGTAAATTTTTTTTTCAGGGTTTTTATCATTTTATTCGACTTGTATTAAAGCGAATGAATTTTTCATAATCGACAAAAGTTACTGTAACGATAGTTCAACATTTTGCAAAAAAATAAGTCAGAAATATTGAAAATAAAATGCAAACTTTGATTTTGCATATCTCCATAACTATTGATGCCATGGTTGCTTGAACATTTTAGCCGCATAAAATAAGCAGGAATCTACCGGTCAAGTTTCTGCTGCTAGCTCTGGTACACCCTGTATATTCTTTTCTTTATGGAATAAAGAAAGGTACATGGAAAAAGAATTTTCTTTTGGATTATTTTATTACTTTGTGTAAGTTTTTTTCGCACAACATGACGTCCTCGTATTTCATCTTAAGGAACATGATATTTTCGAACTTAAAAATAACGAGATGACAGTTAAATAATGAGCTTCTATGTAAAATAATGGAAAATCTAAATTTTTACAGAAATTAATAAGATATCTCCCAAAAATAGTATTTTTTTATAAAAATATTGAATTTTAAATAATAAATATTGTAATTTTAAAAAGTATTTTTTTTCGTGACATAAAATATCTAGTTTGTTGAAACTAATAAGAAGAAAATGCGTTATATATATCTCAGAGCAGGATTTACCATTTCTATAATGTATTTTTGTTTAGGTTTTTTATCTCATTCGAATTATATATAGTCAAAAAAAATGTCTGGAAAATGTAAGATTTGAAAAATACGCGTCATGTGTCTCAGATATACCGTGTATGTATAAGTGATGTGTCCGCTCTGCACTAATTACTACAATGTAGTACTGTATTACATTGAAGTGTACACTTCACACCCTTTGAAGTGTAGTGCACACTACAAACTACACACACTTCAAAGCTATTAAATATACATACTTCAAATAGTACACTTCACACCTTTTGAAGTGTAGTGCACATTACAAACTACACAAACTTCAAATTTATTGAAAGTACATACTTCAAATGGTACACTTCATTTTAAAGCGAACACTACAAAGTACACATACCTCAAAGTTATTGAAAGTACGAGTACATACTTCAAATAGTAATTTGAATTGAACAAATGAAATTTTTGGGAAGTCGATGTAGATAAATGAAGAAATTTTTGGAAATCGAAACAACCCCCCCCATGGTTTAAAAATTTTTGGGACCGAATAAAGAAATCTGTGGAAACTGAAGCTATCCCCCTCCCCCATGGTTTTTAAAATTTTGTAGTAGCACATTTTTCAAGTAGGTCATTACAATTTTGTAGTACTGGAGTATGTAGTTCACTTCATTATTACTACAATTAGTTCACTTCATTAGTACTAATTTTTTTTTTCAATTGATTGAGCAATATTGTAGATTGACATTTAAAAAAAATATTGATTATTTTATTTGTATATATCTACTTTTATGTGAGTTTTTTTTCACCAACATGTTTCAGAATTTACCATTCTACATCAGGGTGCTGTATAATTGTCAAAAAATTCGAATGAAATGTCTTCTGTTCCTTGTTTTTCCAAATTATTTGAAAAATTAAATAATAAATTACCTAATAGTAGATATATACAAATAAACTAATCAACATTTTTTAGTACTACAATTAGTTCACTGTACTTCAAACTGATGAATGTGTGTGTGTTGTAGTCTTCATTTTGAAATGTAGTTTTTCCCTTCGCTAGTATGTATAATCCGTTCACTTTAAGAAAGCCACTTGCATTAGTGTGAAGTACAGTGCGTTTACAAAAGCTCGTAACATTATTTTTTTGAGTATATACTCCCCTGCATAGAATATATTTTTTTCTTCATCCTTCTTCCTCGCTAACCCGTAGCAATGTTCTTGTTGTTCCCTACCCGCGAACTTCCTACAATATGTATTTCCGAAATTTTCTTTATTTGGTCATTGTTTTTAACGCAGTTTTGTGACACATTTTACGCATAGAGCTCCTGACCTTGATTCCGCACTAACACAGATAAATAAGTATTATTTTCAATTAGATATTTTAGGATAAGATAAAGTTATTCTCAGTCGACAGTGAGACTTAACAAATGGCAAGATTACAAATAATATCTCGCGTTGTTGATTAAACTCTGTAAAATTAAAATATGTAAATTAAAAATTATAGGTCTATAATATTTTTATTAGTGTGTTCTAAGAGCACAATTACATGATTCTGTCCACAGATGGATAATAATTAATTAAGATAAGTTATAAATGTACCACAGAGACGAAGCTATTAATATAGGAAAGCATGTATGGAAGTTGAGCGTCCACAGGGCCTATGACCTGTCTTGGCTGATAAATGACGGTAGCGTAGTTTTTTTTTTTTAAGTAGAGATGCAAACACGAAATACGTGTCAAATCAATATTCTATATTTTAGAATGAAAATAGTAAAAAATACTTAGTTTAAAAAAAAGCTTATTTTGAAAATAGTAAAAAATAAAAAAATACTAAAAAGATGCGAACACGGAATACGTGTCAAATCAATATTCTTACTATTTTCAAACTAAGCTAAACGCTTGTGCTATGAAAATAGGACTAGCTGGTCTGGTGTGAGGTTCGAACCCGCGACCTTTGGATTACGAGGCGAGAGTCCTAACCACCTAGCTAAGACCAACTAGCTACTCGCTCGTAGTTGTATCAGATGTTTAAAATACGATGCATAAATAACAAAATACAGCTTTCAAAAATTTGATAAATGTGTGTGGTTGTTCTCGGGTGGACTCGTGAACGTTGCATTGTGAAAAGTAATTGTTTAGGCCACCCAAGACAGATTGTTAGCCCTGTGGACGACCAATAGAGACTTCCGTGTATGCTTTCGCATATTAAGAGCTTCTTATATGTGGAATATCTATAACTTGTAATATTTAATGATTATTTGTGTAACCCAGCGGTTCCCGAACTTTTTCGTTTTCGACATCCTTGGTGCATTGAGATTTTTTCGCGGCGCCTCAATGTGCGAATTTGCTTCAGTCCACAGCGTATTCATGCGAACTTGTCGATGTTATCTCTTTGGATGTGTTTTTTATTGCAGTCGATAAAGTGTGATAAATGCCTTTCAAAAACATATTTTAAACTGCGAAAAAATCTTCAAAGTCCATCTGCTGCATCAAAGGATAGCAAACTTTTCTAGCGTCTATTAATTTATTATGAATGTTAGCAAGTTGAAAGTGATCGCGTTCGTGAGAGACATGACCAGAGTGACTGAGTGTGATGTAACGATAAACAATGAATGCTTAGAACAAGTAACGATTTTGTGCATTTGGGAAGTATGTTCACTAGGGACGGCAAGGTTTGAGAAGGGTATCGAAAGGAGGCTAGTCTCTAATTTTTTCTGAATATTCTTCTCAAATACTGAATTTTGAAAAAATCTGTTAAATTATAATCATCATCATCGTCACTCTTGGCACTACAACCCTCGGTGGGTCTTGGCCTCCTCAAGAATCTTTCTCCACTCATCTCGGTTTAGTGTCAGCTCTCTCCAGTTTCGAAGCTCCAAGGCAGAGATATCTTTGAGGACGTTGTCACTCCATCTTTATTTTGGCCTTCCTAAGCTCCTTCGCCCTATTGGCCTTGAGTTCAGCAGGGACTTTGGTGGTTGATGCTCGGACATTCTCTCCACATGACCCAGCCATCGAAGTCTTTCCAGTTTTGTGACGTTCGGCTCGTTAAACAGAGTATAGAGCTAATTGTCGTAACGTCTGCCATTTTCTAGAACCGGTCCAAAGATACGCCTCAAAATTTTCCTTTCAAAAACATCCAGTGCTCGCTCATTCCTCTTAGTTAGTACCCACGTCTCAGCTGCGGACGTGAGCACTGGCCTAATAAGCGTTTTGTACACTAATATCTTGGTGTTTCTGGACAGCTGTCTGGATTTTATCTGCTTTTATAGGCGGAAAAAACGATTAGCGCTCACTATGCGCTTCTGGATCTCCTCTGTAGTATTATTGTTGCTTGCTATCAGGGATCCTAGGTATGTAAATCTTGGTACCATTTCAAAATTTAGACTTCCACACGAGAGAGTTGGGATTTGTTGGGTGCATCCTACGGCCATGTATTTGGTCTTCTGCTGGTTTTCTATGAGAACCATGTTTTTGGCAGAACTTTCAAGATTTATGAAGGCATTAAATAAAGCATTGGGAGTAATCGCAATTATGTTGCACAGAATTGTCATCAATTATAATAGATTTCAATTTCAATTTAGTGTGTTCGTAAAAATGATTTGCTGACGAAAGAAAATACGTTCATAATAAATGTCTTTTGTCGTTGTTTTCACGAGTGTGGGAACAAAGGGAAATTTTTATATATACCCGGAGGTTTTGAAATACATGAACGTGGAATTCTCACATAAGTAGAAAAAATGTTAATGGAAATTAAAATAATTGAACTCTACCATTGTAATATTAATAGCACATATTGCCAAATCATACTAAACCTATTAAATTATTAATCTTTCTGAAGATAAGTAAATTTTTTTGCTACATTTTTTACTCCATTGTGAACTCCAAAATGCTATGCGTGAACACGCGTAGTACTTGACAGTAAAATAATTTTTTTAATTAATAGACAATTGGCCTATTCTGAACTAAGCAATATTGCTATTTCCTTATCTTGACAATTGTTGTATAACATTGTGGTGCCGCCAATTTTGACGTTTTAAGTCTGACAGAATTTTATTGGAAAGCTCATTATTCATAATTGTGAATAACTTATGGTTTGTTTACGTTTTAGAGCTTTCTGATTGTTAGAATTAATTAATTTCTGCCTGAGCCTGTCTCGACACAGATTTTTCTAATGAGACAGGCATAGTCTAACAAAAATCTGTACATCTTTTGATGTAGTAATAAATAAATAAAATAAAAATTCAATTAATGTATATTATAGATATCTCACAGAGACGAAACTGTATTTATTATGGGAAAGTAGGTATAGAAGTCATTTGGGTATACATAGGACTTATGACCTATCTTTTATGGTTGGCTTAAGTGATCACTTTACACAATTGTAACATTCGCCATTTCCACCCATGATAGAATATACCATGCTTATTCATTTTTTGGAAGTTGTATATATGTTCAAATTGCGTGGAAAGCTTTCACATATGAGTTGTAAGCGCCTTTCCATGCGGCCTGTACAAAGCCATTTTCATTCCCCTAAATCCCCACAGATGTCGCTAATGAGAAAATCTACATTGATTTTTTACGGAAAATAATGTCTCTGTGACATAAATCCAGCACTGTTCTGAAAGATTTGAACAAACTCAAAATATTCTGAATAAAAATTCAAACTCGTCAAACTTAAAACGTCAAAATTGGCGGCATTACAATGTCAGATATCTGCCAAGATACAGAAAAAGAAAAGCAATATTGCTTAGTTTTGAATTCGGCCGAATATCTGAATAACATGATGTAACGATTGTTGTATTCAAATGTCCCTTTCTGTTTTATTTAATTCAAAAAATTCTATCTCAGTTCTGTTTGTCACCTTTCTCTTTTAATTATGAGTCCATCGGTAAATAAAACTCATTAATATTTATAGCGGCGCGTTTTTTTAACCCGTGAATTCATTACCTTGATGAAATAACATCTTTTAAAATACTTTTAATTTAAAACCTTCGAGATGTGGCATGTCTTCCAGGTGTTCAAAGAGTAGTATTATCGAAAGGCTTTCGACAACAAGACAGTAGGAGGAAGGATTCTTGCATACTGCGGACATGTTTCCAGAAGAAACGACGAGAAGCTCCTGTTGATGGACAGTTGAGGGAAAGTGAGCAAGGGAGTGATCTCCTACAAGATGGATATACCAAAGTGTTGGCGGGGTCCTCAAAATTGCACACGTATTGCGCAACAGGTTCTAGAGGCAAATGAAAAACTGGAAATTAATTAGCGATAAATTATATAATAAAATGATGACAAGCTCACTTACCACCAATTAAACTTTACTCTATTCTTTGAATTACACTATTTCGCAATATATCAATCGTATATGAACACTTTGTTATCGCTGCGAAAACTTTTGTATCGCTCGTAGAACATTCAATTTTGGCACATATTTATTTCGCAATCTCGGTAAGTACTGTATCTATCGCTCCGAAATTTACGACTGGGCACACCTGGCCGTCGCCTCGCGACTCACTTCGCATGGAGTGAACTGTCAAAACAAAACTCTGCGCGGCCTAGACTCGCGTTGTTTATACGTGATCACGTTGGTTTCGAACCCTAGAGAAGATTCTCTTCCTTTCTAGTGTTTGGGAGAATGTTCCCGTCGCTTCTAGATTGTTCCAGGCGTTTCCCGATAATAAGGGAGTGTGGTAGAAGGTGCGAGAGGCTTCCTCATTACGATGGTTTCTATACTTATCTTTTTTATCATTTCTTTATAATATTATTGATGGGTTAGGCGTTTAAGTTATAGAGATTATTCATGAGGATCATTAAATAATATAAACCTTGTTACCTCTACGTGAGTTTTATAATCTTTTTTATTTTTGTCAGTACTTACGTTTCGAGAGAAACAGAATCTCTCATCGGCAGGTGAAGTATCAAAGAGATTATGTTTCTCTCGAAAGTTAAGCTGTGAAAAAAATATAAAAGATTATTAAACTCACGTACGACGGATTAGGAGACTGTGATGGTCAGTATTCAGCTCATTAAGAAATAATAAACATCTGAATTTTTTTTAAACTACGGTTTAAGTACTGACAATAGGTAGATTGGACAACGTAATACTAAAAGTGAAAATATTGTTTGGATGGTCGCCAGCAGAATCGAATCTCCGATCTTTGGTGCCAAAAGCGGGAGTCCTGACCACTGATTTATAATATTGTCTAGGCGAAATAACAAGATTTATTTGTCGACTAAAAAATTGAGTTATTATAATACAGAAGATAATTTTGTGGAAACATTATTTGTATTAATAAAAATAAAACACTTTGTACAAAACCACTATCTAATATCCTAATTCATTGCTGGAATTAGGTTGAAGTTACAACAACAACACTGACGATGTCTAGCCGCTAATGAGGCCCGGGCGTTCGATTATGTCCCGTGATTTTTCACGGGTTTACGGCTATTTTATAATAATCTTTAAGTAATCATCATGTTTCGGGGCCAATGGTCACATCAGGATAAAAAATAAACTTAAAATAGGAAGTTTAGACATAATTTTTTAGCGAAAAATTAATAATTTTTTAACAAAAAATAAAATCAAATATCAATATTGTCAACAAAATAATGGCCCCCTGAAGTCACCATATTACATAAAACACAATAACATTACTTGCACATTTTAGTTTCGTTTAAATAACGTTCGTTAATGACAAGGACGTGTCGAAACCGGTAGCGTAGTAATCATAAATAACTAAAAAATTGTACGTAAGTTTAAACTCATCAAAAAAATGTCTGAAAGTAATTGCTACTTAGTAAGTCCCTAACAAATACAAAAAAAGAAAGCGATTGGTATGCGATTGTAACTATAATTTACAACAGAGTTTCTTGTATCAGTGATTTTTCAGCGAATTACGAATAATTTTCACCCTGATTTGAACGCGGATAAATTGCGAATCACGTTACTTTTTTTTTACTTTTTAATTTTTTTTTACAGTTTAATTACAGAGACAGGATGAGACACAATTTCTAATAGAGCAGGAACCAAAATAAAAAACATAATTTGTAAGTCAAACGTTAAAATATTAGGTATCGGGTAATATTGTTAGATAATGGCCCGAATACATAGAATTTAGATTTTTTACTATAACGTAAATGACATCATTATTTATAGAGATTATTATGCGAAAGAAATGACCTGCGTCATGCGAAAGAAATGTCCTGCTTCATGCGAAAGAAATGACCTGCGTCATGCGAAAGAAATGTCTTGCTTCATGCGAAAGAAATGACCTGCGTCATGCGAAAGAGACGACCTGCGTCATGCGAAAGACATGACCTGCGTCATGCGAAAGAGATGACCTACAAACGAAAAGCGTCTGATTTTGATTAATATGAGTACCTATATAGTACTGTCCCGTTAAACATATTTAAAAAATCGGTTTTTCATTTTTACCTTTGACTTACTAATTTTTTGTACCTGTATTACCTGTTATCTGCCAAAATCCCCCTAATTAAAATGTCATACACAATATCAAAACCTTCTTACAGTTGCCGGCAAACTTCTTGAAAATTTTTGGCGTAGTGAGGGAATGCGCAGAAGACAAATTTTGGGCCTCGTTGGTGGAATGGTACACGCGCAAATTTCCCCCCCACTACGACGAAAATTGTCAAGATGTTTGATGGCTACTGTACCTACTGTATTGTACGTCTGCAGAAAAAATATCAGGTTTAGTTTATTAACGCTAATTAATTAAGAATTTGTTTAAACTAAAATTAACTAAAAGTCGCAGGGGGCATGTCCGGCTAATACGGAGGCTGAAGCACGGTGTCGTTTTTAGACAGAAATTTAAAAAAATATATTTATTTTTTCCATAAGTAAAATTGTCGAGCACACCAAAACACGTGTACCATTTTCGACAGCCAACAATAAAGTAAGCATCCGATAGGGCTACCGATGTCAAGGCACAATCAGACTTATACATCCCGCGAAACTAAAAATTTGATTTAACTTCGTACACCATTTAAACAAAAATTGTCCCGCCGCCAGACTGCCACACTTTTCCCAAAATGGCCGCTTTCGATTCCTTGTTTTCTTTCCTCCCCGCCTTCGTTGCGCAATAGTTTGCGTAAGAAACGATAACTCGTGCGACTAAAATTGTGCACCATTCAGTAAAGTAGACAATTGACGTATCTATGCCAATGTCGGTTCCCGAAAATAGAAGTTCCCGCGCACTCTGAACCAACCGAGCCGAACAATGAAATGCCCGCCATGTTCACAATACGCCTTGCGTCACTCCAACTTACATAAATATGAAGCGGATTTAGAACGTTTAGCAATGTGTGGAGTACCTGGGTGGTTACCCAACGCGCCCGCGTATGAGTTCTAGACACGCTCCGAAGACGGGAGGTTTGACAGTATTGTCTATGGAGACCGACAAGCTTTGACATAACACCGTGAATTAATTCAATAAGGAAATCTTTGATGTTTATTTATTTTGAACGTAATTTGGTGCACTTGTGTGCAGGGCGTGCATTACCGGTTTTCTGTAAACCGGATTACCCGCCAATATGGCTTACCTAATTTAGGCGGTATTTTAGTCAATTTTTTTAATGCCACAACAGGCAATGAAGACCAATGTTTACTTAATATTTTGTCACTTTGTACTCTAGTGTTGCACTAGGACTTTCTATTAGAGTCAGTTATTACATGTTGACGGCCTGTATGTAAGAGAAATAGTAAAATACCGAAAAATTACCTTTAAACCATACTTTACCAATGCTATTTCTCGATTAATTTGCATGCCCTTTTATTGGGAGTTAAGAAAAATATAATTTGTCAATGAAGTCTCTTCAACAATATTCACTGTCGCTCTCCTTATTATTAATATGGTCTCATATAGTACACCAACACAAATGAGACAACACGAAGCGTTCTTTGTAAGTGACCATTGGAATAATTTTGCGTAAAGGTAAACTCACACGGGTGACATCGCCTTGGTAATAAGATTTCGAAACTCGTTGACATTTTTGTTTTAGGAGCGTATCTGAATTTTAGATATACTTAGACTTGGAACGTGCTAGTAGAATCAAGTACAGTTAAGTGGACTGTTTTATTTCTCTCCTTTGAATTAGTTTCGTACTATTGAATTAGTATACTTTTGTGGTGGCCCAAGACGCATACACACACACGCCCGTGTAATGAGGTACCGCATACACTGACATCGAAAACGGCAGGCCGTCGCTCTCGATACAAAGGCCGAGGCAAGAACGCTGAGGACAGCAAACAGGCGACAAAGTAAGCCAGACCGATCGAAGCCTCACTTCTCGGGAAGCTACCTATCGAGCGGAAGCTCTCGTCATCTATCGATTCATTATTGTGTACCTATAATTATTGTACTTGTAACTTCTGTCTTATTACCTTCCAATAAATACTATTCAAACACCGCGACTTTTACATCACCAATAACAGCAGAGATCTCCGACTCTACAAACGTGGTGACCCTTGAGTTCAACTCTATCCAAAACCGGAGGGCTCATCCACCTCCAATTTGTTAATTTTTGTTTTTACTTTTAATGCTTTTCTTATTATCGTTATTTATTTTGCTTATTTGAGTTTATTTAAAAAAACGTGTATTTCTTCACTATCGTTCATAAAAAAATATAGTTTAGGGTAGGTATAAAATACTTTTAGTATACAGTGTCTCCTAGTTAGTAGCAAAAACTTTGGGGAAGTCTTCTCTATTCAACTTTCAATAGAAAATATTCTTTATACTTTGCTTTATTGCAACTAGCCACGAAACGCCCTGTATTTGTCAAAGCCCACAAGGGCGTTGATACTAAATAAATAACTCAAAAATAAAAAATTTATGACAGGATCACGCTTCGCTAATCCTTCTTCCACACTTGGTTTCTTCGCCAAAGTTACAAGGTTTCTAGAGTAAGCTACCCATAAGTATTTGGTAATGCCTATTTTGAAATCGCCGGGTGGTTCGCTAAGTTCTCATAATACAATCGCACCTATAATTACATAAGGCCGAATTTACAAGAAACGTCGTGTTGCCAAATGCTCCGTAATAACATATTACGGAGCCTATGGAAATTCGCGCTAAAACCTAAATGGCAGGAAATAAATCAGGAAGGGGATATCGTGCAAATGGCGGCCCGCAATGTGTCGAATGAAATGGCCGCCCTTAAAATGGCGAATTTTCGCCATCGTGTTTTGTTTTTCGGGCAAATTTAAGGGGGCGTGAACATTTTTTTGTTTGCTATGTAATTGTTGATTTTAATACGTCAGATTCAGAGCGGTGGTTGGGTGGCTAGGTGAGGATAGCGTCTTTATTTTGAAGTGTAAAAGAGAGAAGTCGGGAAGACGTCGAAATCTCGAAAAGCTGTTGTGTACACTACATTGAACGATCTACCAAATCTAATGTGTTGTGTAAGTTATTTTTTTAAGAATAATAAAATTAAAAAAAAAACGAGTGAGCCTTACAGTAGTCGCGTATGATGTGTAACATTTGACATCTCACGATTAAAAATATCAATTGAGCTGCAATAGAAATTAACATCAAAATTAAAAAAAACTAATACCTATATATTTATTAATTAATAAATACAAGTAAGGAAAATGTATGTGCATTTATTTATTATTGAATTTTGCCGGACTAGGTAGGTACCGTATATCTACAGACGCATTTTTATTTTGAAATGCGTTTGGTCAATTACATGTTTTTATTTATTTTCGTAGATGGCGGTAGTGTGCTGTTATACATATTGTATGAAAACTTTGAATAAATATTAAAAAATAATCACATAAATTACATAAAGTTCGAGAATGTAAATCATTAAGGGTAGTTATTGTTTACATAATTGTAAAAAAAAGTGTTTATTGGATAAATTCGAAGATTTAAGCCAAAATATATCAAAGTTATAACATCCACATGCTTGACACCAGCCGTGCAACATATATACAAAATCAGAAGCATTGACTGGTAGTGTGCGTCTTCGCTGTGATGGCACTTGCTGGACGTTGATTTGTTTATAAACGATGATTTTTTTTCCATCGCGCGTGCTCCGCGCGCGTTCATTGGTCAAATGAAATTGCGCGCGCTTCCTGTTACGCATTTCCGTCCTTTTTCACGAAACCACTGCCACAGATTACAGGAAAGCGAGAGGAAAGATGTTGCACATTAAGATGTATTATGATGGTAATTAAGCAATATAAAAATACGAATCTACGGATCTTTTTCTGAATATTCTGTTCACGTCGGAATTAACATTTCTTCCGTCAGAAGCAATTAATGTTTCCTGAAATGAGTTAATATACTCTGGCCGCTTTCTCTGAGTGCCAGATATAATATAAATAATATTTACGTACACATATAAAGATTATACTGTGTTTGCAATGGAAATTAGGTAATTAAATCATAATTAATTATTGCGTTTGATATTAAAATGAAATAGCTAGATTTTTAACAAGCTAGGAAATGGCACACATGTAGTGGAGTATCTCACGCTTGGCGGCCCACCTGAGAAAGTGATCAACTACATAAAACAACAACAAATTGCATCACATCTGATATGCACATCGTTGTAACGCTGGTCGACTGTTTTGTTTCACATAAAAAAATAGCATAAAAAACCAATACTTTTTACAATACTCCCATTCGCTTTGAATCAGGTTTCGTGTCTACACACGCGATGGGCTAATTACTCGTATAGAATGATTGCAATTTGAAAAAACCATTTAAATTTCTAAAAATCCAAAATTATAGTATAATTATTAATTTAGGGTTAAAAATCGATCCAAAGTTTTTTCGTCAGGCAAGCAAGCAGACGTTACGAATTAAAAGAAAGGGAGTAAAAAAACTAACCCATAAAAACCATGTTTTTACAATAGTCCCTTTCTCATTTTCGGGTTTCGTGTCTATCATACGCGTCGGAATCTCCATACAACTCACTGAGTTGTATGAAAAAACCATTAAAAATTTGAAAAATCCAAAATTATACAATAATTTTTTTTTTTAAAGAAAATTTGATATATCTTCTTGAACGTCGCCACGAGTCTACTTGCAAAGTTTCAGCTCGATTGGATCACGGGAAGAGGGTTAAAAATCGTTTTTTTTTTTTTTTTCAAAGTTTTTTCGTCAGATAAGCAGACAAGACGACGAGTAGACAAGCAGACGCTACGAGCGAAAAGAAAGGGAGTAAAAAGCACCCAAATTTTGTCTGTATGTGAGAGGGATTTTTTCTCCCATCTATCTACTTATTATCTACTTACATCTATATCTCCTTCCACGGCGCAAACGATTTGCCTCCACGGTCTATTACGGGAAAAGCTAATACGATAATATATTTTTGATTTACATGACGCTTTAGATGTGACTGGTAGTAATTTCGGTACCGGTAAAATGAAAATAAAACATAAAGTGCATAAAAATGCTTCTAACGCAGGTTTCGCGACACATTTTACTGCGGAACCCACTGAATAATTATATTCCATGTTAAAATCACACAGTTTAGTTCAGAGTCGCATGCCGAGCTCTTGCGGTCGTAATAGACACGTTGTATTCGTTTAATTTTCCATTCCCACAGTGGGTCGGGCGCGATGCAAGCTAATTAATGCCATGCATTATTCAGTAGGGGACAAATTATCTCTCAACATCACGCGCGGCATAGAGTCTACGTGACGTTGCAACGTCGCGCACTGTTCCGCGGCATTTCTACGTGCCGCGGAAACGTTGCCACGCGCACGGTACTCGAGCGAGCTCACGGGGACATCGGGCCGCGCTTCAGTATCACGTGGTATGTTTACAAGTGATTGCGCATGCGTTGTATCTGTCAACTGACATTAATGTGGGGAAACGAAATTATTGTTCTCCAACTCATCGCCGTACAATTTTCCGGGACACTTCAAACCATCTTCTTCTTCTTCTTCTTCTGCTTCATCTAGGACTGCGTCCTGTCATTGCTCGGAGCCTGTTCTTGGGATACAGATGTCCAGCTATCTCGCCATCTTTTATGCGGTCTTCCTGGGAGTCTGGTACCAGACGGCAGCTTGTTCGCTGCTATGTTCACTTCAAACCGTGAATATAAAAATAAAATGATGTGAGGGCCAACAGCGTTCCTTAATATTGTCTTGCTTGGCTACGGAAGGCCCGATTATTTGTAATAAATTGTCAAAATCAGTTGTTGTCATTCGAGTGAAATTGATTAAAGATCTGTCAGAAATTCGAAGATCGCATAGAATATCCATCCTTCTTTCTCTTTGCAGTAAATAATTTCGCACCTACCACCTTTTTCTCCTCTTACGTTTCGATAAACTCGTTAAAATAAATAGATACGCAGCCGTCATCCTAACCTCATCGGGCGGCAAGTGTAAATACAGATACGCAGCTGTCGACATAACCTCATCGGGCGCCAAGTGATATGCGAGTCCCGGTGTGTACACGTCAAATGACCGCGTCATTGTCCCCGAAACATGAGCGTAGATGTTGATGCGACATGCCGCGTGGAACGTTTCGCGATTTGTCCCCTAGTGAATACAAGGCTTAATCGGCCTACAAATTATTGCCGGGCGATAAACATCGCCAGCCGGTTGCGGAGCTGCACGCCTCTGTTCTTATTTTAATTGTGACAAAAAACAACAATTATGCGCATATCAAACGGCCGTGCCATACTTATCTAATTAAAGCCCTAACTCCGCTTTCACTTTCATGGTTTTTGTATTGAAATTGAAACTAAATGTTCTCCGGAATGGAACTGATGTCGAAAATGAGCATGATGCGTTCATTAGGAGCGAATGTAGATCTCTTTAGAGTACTCATCTCGTTGATAGAATTGAAAAAGATTCATTGGGTATTTCACGTATGCTTTTTTATTTAAATCACTCAACTGAACAGTATTCTTATCAATAAAACTATTGACAACTGTCATCATCTTCAGTCCGCCATCTTGTAAATGTTTCACGGTATCCTCGCTAGGGCGTTCATATATATTTTTTGTTTTTGTAATATTGCTACATTGGCCCGTTTTTAAATTTCATTACGAACCAGTGTCCATGCTCCATGCATCGCGTTGATTTCGTGGATTTTCATTTCAAATCATCGCACAAAACTAATTTTATTTTAATATTTGTTTGACAGCTGCACTGTTTAACAGTACGCCATCTTGTAAATTTTTCACGGTATTCTCGCTAGGGCATTCATATATATTTTTTGTTTTTTTAATATTGCTACATTGGCAACGCCCGTTTTTAAATTTCATTACGAAACCAGTTTCCATGCTCCATGCATCGCGTTAATTTCGTGGATTTTCATTTCAAATCATCGCACAAAACTAATTTTATTTTATTATTTGTTTGACAGCTGTATTTCAGTTCGCCATCTTGCAAAGCTTTTACGACATTTTCGCTAGGGCATGTATTATTTTTTTTCACTTTTGTAACATTGTCATTTAATTTCAATCCGTGCTTTATAACAATCGACTGGCCAAACTAATTCCTCCTATTCTCTCTCTTCTAGAGCCCCAATTTCTAGCAACCAATCCTGCGTTGTGAGTTATAGGTCTTTCCATTTAAGAAAGACAATCGAATTAGTACGTGTAAGCCGTGCGTACGACGCACATTGTTTCGTTGTGTCGGTGTTTACGAGTATAAACATCAACACAACGAAACAACGCGCCTCGTACGCACGGCTTACACACACTAATACGATGTCGAATTACATATCCGAATACTTCATCTCTACATCGTCATTCGTATCTCTATGCATCGAGATTAATTCAAGCTTTTTTCTATAGATCCGTAGACTTTCTAAACCTAAGTCTATAGATGCTTTGAAAATTTCATTCAGTTTTGCATTTTCGCTTTCTTATAACTGTCACTTTTGCATTTTCCTCTCAGTTAGTCGATTGTGCATCTTTTGTGACGTGCGTTCCTACCCAGGTGGCAGATGCCATTTCTCCTCTGCAGTGTATCATAAAGATCTCCGATATTAATGAATTTCTCAGCGCAATAGTTGAGCAGCGCTTGAATGTTGTAATTGGCACGATTTAGTAGTTTTTTTTTTAGATTTTAACGAAAATAATATACGGGAGTCGTGTCTTTTCTGTAGCACGCCATCTCCATATAAATATAATACATTTGTTGCGTGATCGTTTCTGGACTCGAACGGGGTGTTTCTTAATAATTTCAATATGTGCTCACCCTCAGGAACTATTTTATTTTATCCGTTTTATATTATTATAAGTATTTATTTTATTGTTTCCATAAAGAATGACAATAGAACATTGATTCCGAGACACAACTGATGTTTTAAAAAGATGATTGAAATGAGGGAAAGGGATTTAAATCATTGATGCTGTTTCACAATTTTAGTGTATATTTCAAATAGTGATGAATTGTTTGAAAATGTAAAATGTGAATAAAACATTTCATTAAATGATGTCAATAGTGTAAATTGATTATTTTATTTTACGCTAAACTTAACTGATTTTAATACCCTTTCTTAAATTATCGCTAATGCGGCTAATGAATAATAAAGAACATCACGTTCCCTAAAAATTCACCCCTACTGTCCATATTTCCAGTACCAAAATGAGCCTACCTCTAAGCTCTACCTCTTTCATGCCCCGCCACTCTATCAGAATATTTAGAGTATCTAGATTTGTTATTAATTACAATCTGATGATGAGAAGGACTACTCCTCTTGAAACTATGCTAGTGAAAAAATAACTATGTAAATGTGTTTGTGGTGCGAAGCTTGGCTTAGGTATAAAAGATGTTAGTACGTATAAAAAAGATAAAAATTAATCGAAATGGTGGAGAAGATGAAAAGTGAATAATGTATGACCATGAAAGAGAAAGAATTGCGGAGTATTGCCCGTTTTAAAATCCAAACGTTTTACGCTAGCTTTTGTGTCTTGATTTCAAATGTGTGATTTTTGAGTTTATAATCCTTCTTTGTTGTGTATTGATTTTATTTAAATTATATCAAATAAAAATACCCCTTTCAACGTTTTTCCCTGAAAATTTTAAACATATATAGGGTTATTTGGAAAAAAATTTAATAACCTTCCAGGACTACATTCCTGCTTTAATTATGAGTCGTAAATGTTCGAACAACCATGACCTAATATCAATAGTTATGGAGACACGCGACAAGTTTGCATTATTTTTTCAATATTTCTGACTTATTTTTTGTAAAAAGTTGAACTGTCATTACAGTAACTTGTGTATGTTGAAAATGAAAAATTCATTCCCTTTAATACAAGCCAAATAAAATAATAAATACCTTCCAATTCCAGGGATACCAATTTCTGCAGGGTTTTTATCATTTTATTAAAACGAATGAATTTTTCGTAGTCGATATAAGTTACTGTAACGACAGTACACCGTTTTGTAAATTAAAAATAAAATGCAAACTTTAATATTGCATAACTCCATAACTATTGATATTAGGTCATGGCTGCTTGAACATTTTCGACTCATAATCAAGGCAGGAATATGGTCCTGCGAGGTTATAAATGTTTTCCAAATAACCCTGTATAGGCATTTACACTAAACGTTGCAGACCCAATTATTTTAAGTGTACGAATCGAGTAGTTTTTGCGTCACGAATTAGGAATTACGATTTCGTGTACTTTTCGAATTTCCTACCGATGTCTGGTTTTAAAAATTGTAATTAATCATTCACTAAGTACGAGTAGACCATTATTCACGTCGACAGTTCTCCTACCTGCGTACCTGCCACTTAGCTTTCTAATTACATATTACGTGACTTGTTACAGTATTTTAGTTTTCTCCGACTGAGACAGTGCAAAATATTTGAGGATGTTTAAAACGTCTTCAAAAAACAGTTTATACTAATTTTATTAAATTGTGAGTTTATCTTCATTATTATAATTAAGGATTAATTTAGATTTTCGTTTCGAAAACTACTTTCCCAGGAGCCGACCCAGTTCAGGCAGGATTCCCTTTTGACCTATTTGAATTTCTTGAATCTGTGACTTCATAGTAATTGGTAATCGGTTTGACATTTCATATTTTAAAACTTTTGAACCGGAACACTTTTTTAATGAGTTAAAATTGACTCATGTAAATTCTTAAAATAATGATAGAATTATGGTTATCTTGGACAAAATACGACGCACATTATTAATATCAATAAATAACACTAATTATTTACACCATTATTAAATGTCACACTAGGACTATATTTCAGGGTTATTAGGGGCCTGTCGACAATCTCTATTTAAAAAAATAAAATAGGTAAATAATAAAAGATACTTAAAAAAGTTCCATAGAAATGTAAATTCTTAAAAAAAACTTTCTTACAATAATGATAGAATTATGGTTATGTCGGATAAAATATGACGCACATTATTAATTTCAATAAATTACACTAATTATTTATGCCATTATTAAATGTCACACTAGGACTATATTTCAGGGTTATTAGGGGCATGTCGACAATCTCTATTTAAAAAAATAAAATAGATAATTAATTAAAGATAGTTAAAAAAGTTCCATGACGCAAATTTCAGTGCGCTTTCTTCTGTCATGGTCAGGAGAAGAAATATATAAATATGACGCGAGTTTTGACGACGCCCGAAATAGGTAGAAGGCGTCCCCGGGAGACTTGGCATAACCAGGTTAACCAGATAATGGAGAATAGTCCTCTTAGGAGCCTCATAAATCGACGAGCATTTATGCGGCAATGTGTGAATGGTGACGAAGCGAGATTTGTATGCCTTTTCCTTTCACAGCTACTTAATTCTTGCGACAGGTGCTGGAAAGGATTATTCAAAAGGGTCGATTTTTATGTCGAGAAATTTTTTTAGGTCGCATCTGAAGGCATTTTAAATAATGCAATCATTATCCCCAATATTAATTATTTAGAATGCCCGTCTGTCACCCCTCATCTAATAGTCGATCTCATTCCGTTTTCGAAATTAGGATGATTTCAAAATTGTAATGAAATAAAATGAATACATTTACTTGCCTTTTTATTAAAAAACTCTGAATTGGATTTTTTTTAAATATTAAGATATCTTTTCAATATTTTAGTTTAACGAAAATTAAAACTAATAATTTAATCCATTACTACATTGCGCATGTCAGTGGTACTAATCATTATTTGATTTGAGATATTAATTTATGTAAAATAATTGCACGTAAAAAAATATTGAACTATTTGCTGATTTGCCATATTTTTAAAAATATTATTTAAAATTATTTCTATCATTAAAACGTTATTTATTTCTATTTATCATAAAAAGTGTATTATATAAAAACTAAAATTGTAATTAGTGATTTGCCTTAGTTTGAATATTATTCTCAATTTGTTTTATCGTTTATTATTTTTCATTATTAAATATTAATCAACCGTAAAAAGTGTATTTTGTAACGATATCGTATTCAATTTATTATTAATTAATCGTAAAAAGTGTATTGTGTAACTTTATTACATTCAAATGTTCACAAAATATTCATACCATGAACCTACTTTAATGACCTGTTGACGGTCTGTTTGTTAAAAAATAAAATAAAATGAATTAAAATGTATAATTCTCTATATAGCTCAAATAATAATGAAATTTAATATAAAAATGAGGTGTAAAAGCATAATTCTCAATTTAATAATGTTCCTCACTAGCGTCATCATGACGCTATACTACTCCAGATAGCGCTTTTATCACAGTGTTAACTGGCGGCCGAAATATATATATAATAAATGTACGTCATTTTGACGGGTTGAAAATATAATCTCCGTCGTGTTGCTCAAGCAGCGCTAGCAAACGGGCACGGGTCACGTCGGGCGCGAGCTGTTAACGGAGCGAAGGAGCAAACAGGATGTGGCGTGCCGTTTGAGGATATCGGCGGCGGACCGATAGGGAGTCTTTCTTTTGTGGAGCTTTATTGAATCATGGCGCGCTTCCGGTGCGCGCTGGTGGACTGGCATCGTCGCACATCGCGCTGCAGCGTCAGCACTCCTTGTCGAGCCGCGACTCCGTGGGGGATTTAAGCCATGTATTCACTAGGGGACAAATTGTCCCTCAACAGCACGCGCGGCATAGAGTCTACATTACGTTGCAACGTCGTGCACTGTTCCGCGACGTCGCGCACAACATAGCGCGGCATTTCTACGTGCCGTGGCAACGTTGCCATGCGCACGATACCCGAGCGAGCTCGCTGCAACATTACGCGGAGCGTCAGTACCACGTGGTATGTTTACAAGTGAATACGCATGCGCCGCATCTGTCAAGATGACAATGTGGGGAAACGAAATTGTTCTTGAACTCATCGAGCTGTATCGATCGAAGATCGCATAGAATATCCGTCCTTCTTTCTCTTTGCAGTAAATAATTTCGCATCCGTCACCTTTTTCTCCTCTTACGTTTCGATAAACAGATACGCAGCTGTCATCATAACCTCATAGGGCGACATTTCCGCGATGTGTGGAAAACAATAATTATTTGCAAAAAGGACCTTGTTTTAATAATATTCAATTTACTACAGTAAAACCTCGTTAATTTGAAATTGCGACCCAATAAAACATTTCGAATTGCGCGGAACCCCGTTTTCGCTAAATGACAAAGTGTAAATAGATACCGCAGCTGTCAGCATAACCTCATCGGGTGACATTTCCGCGACAAGATATGCGAGTCCCGGTGTGTACATGTCAAATGACCGCGTCATTGTCCCCGAAACATGAACGTAGATGTTCATGCGACATGCCGCGCGGAATGCTGCGCTATTTGCCCCTAGTGAATACATGGCTTTAGTCAGAATCCCTCTTCGGGATCGCGACATTGTTATATTCACCAGGGGCGTGCAGTGGGAACATCGCAGCATGACTTTTACGTAACCAATTATTTGGAAAAAACATGAAATACAACATTTATTTCGTAATCTTTCTATCACAATTGTTATAATAGCAATCATATTTTGATATATCATAAAAATATGTAGCGTAAATATTTGATTTATATATTTTTTTCAAAATATACGTTTAAAAAAAGTCATGCTTCAATGTTCCCACTGCACGCATCTGATATTCACATACCTCACATCCCAATTGAAAATATCAACTACGCAAGATTACAATTTTTTACTGGATTATTGCCGTTATCCAGAAGGAAAGTTGTATCTGATTAGATTTTACTCTACAAAATTATCAATTCGCATTTTGCTACCCCTGATATTTTGTTTTTTTTATGTTTCATGCGCCTGAAAGAGCTACACGAATACCTACGCTATTTTATTGAAACACTAGAACCAACTCAAAATTTAACTCTCTTGTACCCAGACTGCATAGGCTAGGTAACACCTATGCGCACATCTCTGATATTTTTAATTCCAGTTTAGCATAATATAAAGATTACCCTGCCATCCTGAATTCATAATGCAATCACAAACAAATTATTATTCCTATTTGTTTAACCTTGTACATATTTCACATCTCCATTTTCTAAATTATGTTTTATTTTATATACTTCACACCTTCTTTTTCTAAATTACTGTTATAACTTTAAACAACTATCTATACTATGTAAATTCTGTAATTTTTTGCTGTTCTACCTTTTGGATTTGTTTGTATATATTATTATGTAAAAGCTTCTAGCCGTAGGACCAATTACGGCTAGAATTTTAAATGAACTTTTTCTCAAGATAAGGATTATTTAATTAATATTTTTTCCCAGAATCTTTACTAACGCCCAGCTTTTTTGCTTGTATGCGCTGCACGCCACTGCTATTTTATTACATTATGATATCTCTTGTTCTGATAAAGGGTTATTCATTTTTCTTGTCGTGGTACTCTTGGGAGGTTTCTATTATTTTAGCTGTAGCTTTACCTGCACAAGAAAATGTAAGACGTACTGCCGAGGTGTCAATTGTAAGCCAGCTTACGGCATCCTCTGTCCACCGCTTGATCCAATTACTCGGACCACGCGGCCCAGTTGGCGCGGGTCCTAGTTCAGCAGCGCCGTCCGCTGGTCCGCTGGTCTACGCCTAATCGATAGCCGTTACTTACAACGGGGTGGTTATGGGCTGCTCCAAAAACGCCAATTCGATAAAATCAAGTTTACGGCCAACTGCTGTAGCAAAATTTTGATGTTTATAGCGTTGACTTTGTGGTTGGACATAATTATTAATTTGAGGAATCTAACCACACTGATTGCTTTAATGCAGGTAAAAGGACATGTTGTTTTAATATTAACATAAAAGAACAATATTGATGACTTATTAATACTAATTTCACAGAATTCGCATACCATCTGTTGGAGATAGCCCACATTTTTGAAAAAGTAAACAGCATCGAAATTTTACATACAAACGGTAGAGGCCTTAGGTTAGATGGTTTAAAAGTGTTAGAAATCAAAAAGTCCCTCAACACAAAATCTAATGTAATTGACAATCCATTAAATTTAACGAATAATTATTTAATACTTACATTCCCCATTTGTATGTCTAAGTTTACCTGTAAGGGTCATTACGCCCTGTTGATAATTTTTATATTAATAATACACCTACAGTTTGTTTAACGATGCTCATATTTTATTTTTACGCCCTTTATATTAAGTCATGGCGTCTGCTTGCTTGCTTGCCGGCTTGCCGTCGAAAAAACTTTGGATCGATTTTAAACCCTTTTTCCGTTATCCAATCGAGCTGAAACTTTGCAAGCAGACTCGTGGCGACGATCAAGAAGATCTATCAAATTTTTGTCAAAAAAAATAAATAATTTTGGATTTTTCAAATTTTTAATTTTTTTTCATACAAGTTGTATGGATATGTCAACGCATATGGTAGACGCGAAACCCGAAAATGAGAAAGGGAATATTGTAAAAACTTAGTTTTTATGGGTTACTTTTTAATTTTTTTTTAATGTTTCCTGTATCCTTAGCTAGACCGAGGCCGGTGGTAAAGGAGACAGGATTATCCGTTTTCAATGAGTGTTAACCAGACATGGTGTAATAATTGAGCAGATTAACATATAAATAAATGCAATAACAAGAGGATAAACATAATGCAGAGAAGAATAAGTAAACGAAGAAGTGAATGAGAAGAGTAATTATTATTTGAAAAAAAAAAAAACTTATGTTCGTTTTGGTTCATGCGATTGCTTTCATCAACCTTTTTTAGATTTCTTTTCTTTTCGTGTATTGAGAAACCTTTTTACTTTAACATTATTTGGCATGAATGAATTTTTCATATTCGATATAAGTTACTATAATGGTAGTCCAACGTTTTATAAAAAACAGGTCAGAAATATTGAGGAAAAAAATGAGAAACTTCGATGTCGCATATCTCCTTAACTATCGATATTACGTCATAATAGCTTGAACATTTTCGACTCATAATCAAGGCAGGAATATAGCCCTGCGAGGTTATTAATGTTTTCCAAATAACCCTGTATAAACACACATCTGCATAAACACACATAAACGAGGTCTGAAAAAAATAAATAAATAAAAAACTGCACGGATACTCTTTAGGACCCTGCTAAAACCCTTTTCCAAACCCATTACCATTTTTCTGAGCACGGGCGCTGGTTAAATATAATAGTGCAAGATACTGCGCAGATTCACGCATTTCCTTTTTCTGCTATACTGTGCTGATAAAAAACCAAATATTTTAAATCCCATCGTTGTTTTTTATCATGTGTACGGTTCGGTTACCTTCATCGCCGCCATTAAAAGTAATCGTGACATTGCACAACACGCGGTCGCACTCCTTGACCTTGTCTCCGGTTTTTACGCCCCGGCGGGCGCATTACTTCAATGGATTCATTCAACTCGAGCGCGCAACCGTTTACCCATTAGACATTAGACCAAACCGCGCTCGCGGCTCGGGTCCGGCGGCCCGCGCGCATGCAAAGCGGCGCAATCAATCCGGAGCGGTCGAGCAGATGATTCTTTAATTGCACCCTTGGCGTTTTTCACCGTAAAATTCAGGGTAAACGAGCTCAATGTCGGCCCCTCGACAATCGGAGTGGCGTGTCGCGTGACATCACGTGACTTGATTGTGACGTAATTAAGGCGGCGTGTCGGAAGTGTAGATAGGGGCTATGATAGGCTCACTGATTAGTTTTTCAATGTCACTCTTTGGAGACATTTCGCAGGGAGTGATACGCTATCTCGGAAAAGTGAATATACGATTAATTACGAACAATTTAGAATGATTTATTTTTGTACTACGAAATTAATAGAAGGAATGAAAATACTGAAGAAAATGTAGTATTATCAACTGAGGTAAATTAATATTTTTCACTTGAATATACAAACAAGTATTTGGCGCCCTGTTCTCACGATTTTGATTCCACCTTTAAGAGACGTCGCAGAAAAGCCAGAAAATGTTATTAGTTCATATTGCACACTGGCGACCTCTATCGTAGAAGAAGTGAACATTCCACAAAAAAAGCAAATAATTTACGACCTCGGAAGAAATAATGAGTTCGGCCTGCACCTCCGCCGTGATAGGATGCTCTCCTGATAACGCTGAATACGATTTCAGCGAAACGTCGAGATTTGATTCTCAGTAAAATATACGATTCGTATAAAATATCCGTTTTATTTAATACATAAATATACAAACATAGTTCTGATCATAATAGCTCATGGTTCTAATAACTATGTTTATAATAAATTTAATTTAAATTATTGATTCATTTATGTAAAGGCCCATTTTTGTGTTAAATATAATTAAATTTATTTTTATATAGGAAAAAAATTGTAGAAATTTTGATGTCACAGAGTTAAGGAACACTTGAGGTGTTTAAGTAGAAATAATTATTCTTATCTTATCTTATCTTTTGGTTATGGATCATTGTGTTGATATTAATAAGGGTTAAACAAACAGAATCACAGTTTGATAAATTAGAAATTTTTGATTTAAGAAAAAGTGTTCATAGTAATTGAATATTATAAGTAAACAGGTGCTTTTTACAAATAGTCACCTATTTAATTTGCTTCATGTAAGTACTTAATTATTATTTGTTTACCATACATGACATTTTACATTTTTATTGTCTATAGGTACTTTGATTTTTGGTTTTTAATTTGTTAGGACGTAGGGACTACTGGCATAGGTACTACTGGCCCTGAAACATATTGATAGTTTTAATATATTATTGGTGAATACTAAGTACATTTTTATTAATTATACATACATATTTATTTATAATTTACAGTTTGATCAATTATCTTCAGAAGGGTTATATGATAGTATTTGTATATATGAATCTTTATTCTGAGGCAGTCATAACTAGTCGGGTAAAATTAACTAGAGTGTAGGTTTACTAGAGCGCTGGAAGCCGAAGAGTTGTTCGTCCCACAGTTCGCGACACCGATAAGTGAATAATCACAGGAAGCAACTGGAAGCGGATGCTGGAAGACAAATAATAAAGAATAGCTGAAGGAGTAGACGAAAAATGCTAGTTCGGTAATCTTCGAAATTTGCATTTTTCTTTGTCGCTGAACGCGATGCCCCGTTGTCACGTCGTGTCCCAAAAAATGGGTTCGGAAGAATTTCTAAATCGAGTTTCAATTGAAGCGAATCCATTGGAAATGTTTTATTTTTTGTATGTATGAAAGATGGATCGATCGAAGGGGTAACATTGAATGCCCCCCGCATTCTCCAGTCCTCGCGCCACTGGTTTTTTTTACGGGACATGTCGAAGGTAAGATTTATGGCGCAAAACCGTAAAAAATACACATTGAAATTTTTGTTTTCTCGTTTTACCAACAGTTCGTAGACTTAAAATGGCCACTGATTTGAATATATTTATTTATTTCAATATACGGCACGGAAGTATCTTTTACATAATAATATATGCAAGAAATCCAAAGAAATTATAGAATTGACATAGTATAAATATAGTTGTTGAAAGTTATAACAGTTATTTAGAAAAAAGAGATGTGAAATATATACAAGGTTAAACAAATAGGTATTATAACTTGTTTGTGATTGCATTATGAATTCAGGACGGCAGGGTGTAGAGATTTTAGTAGCGAATCTTTATATTGTGCTAAACTGGAATTAAAAATATGAGAGATATGCGCATAGGTGTTACCTAGCCTATGCAGTCTTGGTACAAGAGAGTTAAAATGGGAGTTGGTTCTAGTGTTGTCACAATTAAATTGTGTAGGTATTGGTGTAGCTCTTTCAGGCGCATGAAACATAAACAATATGCGATATCTTTAATAAAATGTACACCTGAGGCATTCCATCGTAACGGGTAGGTCATTTTTTTAGTAAATTTTCATAGATATGTTAAAATTTGACAACGTATGTGCAATTTGTAATATTTGTTTCTGAAGAAAGCAGCTTATTCTATCTTTAATCAATAATTGAGCATTATATTAAATGACACTATACTAGTAAAGTCCCACCCGTGACGATGGAATGCTTCTTTTTTAAATTTAAATTTACTCGTATATTTAAATATACTGTATAGAGATACTAAAAGAAATTTTCTGTCAGGTCAAATCAGTGCGAAGTACGCGTGAGCCGCGAGACGACGCCCAGTGTGGCCAGTCGTTAATTGAAGCGATAAATAAAGCGAATAATCGAGCGAAGTACCTTCTTGGCGAAATAAATCAGAGCGATTAATACGAGTGAGAATTGGATGGAATGTTCCAGTGAATGTTAAATACGTGTTACCCAGCGTTCGTTTACGAGTGATATACTGCGAAATAGTTTGATTCAAAGAATAGCGTTAAGCTTAATTCGTGTTATGTGAGTTTGTGCATTGAATAATAAATTAATCATTAATTAATAAATCGCTAATTAATTTCCAATCTTTTCATTCGTTCCTCCCTAGCCACGACACATGATAATACATCGAATTTATAATCCTTCAAAGTGTGTATACATTTTTTGAAACATCTGTATACAGGTTCAATACCTTTAGATGTGTTGGCGTCGCGTGCGATATATCTTGGACAGCGTGACAAACGAATGGCTTTAATTTCAGAATCTTCATTCATTGAAGAAAGTCTACAAACAATATGCAAATGCATCATGTCATATACAAATTGATAAAACAATACAACTTTTGAAAAGATTAGAAGATGCATTAGTACTGAGGCTTGCAAAATAATTTCCTCTGTATTATTGTTTTTCGAGTTACTACTGCGGTATTTCCGCTACAATGCTAGAAATATTGACATTTGATATTTTTTATAGAAACTTTACGGGTACATTAATTAGTACGTCCTATCTATTTTATTTTAGAAAATTTTAACGAAGTTTTTAAATTGGAGAATAGGGGCAATTTATTTTAATATTATGGAATTTATTTTTAAAATCTTCACTAGAAACAAGTCGAAAGAATCAAAAAAAAATTATGGGGTATAAAAGCAAAGGCAGCAATATCAAAAAAAAAATGTCTTGAATGCAGTCACCGAGGATTACTAATTTAAAATGTACTGAATTCTAGATTTTATATATCTATCCATTCCAAAATCATATTTCCTATACATTTATAGGCTATGTTTCATATGAAATCTCGAATTCAGTACATTACAAATTAGTAAACCTCGATGACTGTATTATTATTTTTTTTGGACATTGTACACTTTGCTTTTATACCCCAGAATTGATGTCTATGCGTAAGCACGAATATGATGAAAGGAAGAGATAATGAAGTTGCAATGGCAATGTAATGCGATGCAAAAATTGATGATGGACAGTGCAAAGAAAATCTTTATTGAAGTGCCAATGAAAATCTCTTCTTCCCTACAGCCCTTTGTTTAATTTAACTTTCAAAAAAGATTTCTCACTCTCTCTCCCTCGTAGATTCCTGATAGTTCTGTAAGCTAGTTAGTGCACGCTTGTCCTTGACAAGATTAACACGCATGTCATAAATATTGGTGAAAAGTTAACAATACTATGGTTGTGGTGTATAGTGTTGTGAACATAGTAGTGTAGTGTTGGTCCTGACGAAGAGATGGGTACGTCTCGAAACCGGTAGACTTAAAATTTGGTAGTGGTTTATACAAATTTAACTAACACTTTTATTTCTTGTTCCAGTCGGTTTCCTCATTACTGATGGTCTCAATATAACTATTTTCCAGTATCGAATTAACCTAGTCAAGCCGAGAATTTCGCATCTCTTCACTCTTTCTGACTCCGTTAACACTTGCATTATAGATCATTCATTCCTCATTCATTCATTTAACATGCTTAAACCACCTGAGTGACCTTTTTAAAATTCTATTCTGTTAACTATGCTTAGATCAGTTTTATATTCTTTCTTAATTTTTTGATTCTTCACAATATCATAATAAGTGATCTCATTTCTACTGCTTTCAGCTTATTTTTGTACCTTTTCTGCTAACTCTATCATCTAACTCTTCACTCCCATACATTAGCGTTGGTACCAGAATTCCGACTTGTATCGCTAGTTTTATATCTATTGACATGTTCCTTTTAGAAATTATTGCATTCATCTCTTCTCTATATCTTTTTGGTCTCCCCTCTTGTATCCAACATACTTCCCAAAGTTTTATTAATATATACATTTTTCTTAATTTCTTAATTTCTTAATTACTTAATTTTTCGGACTCACAAGATGGATACACGCCTGGAAAAGGTGATATATGTACGCAAGGAAAGTGACCTTATTATGTTAACAAGTCAAAAGTAATGGTTGGTATTCGAGAAGGAGAAAAGTAAGACAGGGTGTGACATACTAGCAGGCAATGAATGTTTGGAACAAGTTTGTGTAATAATTAATATTTTCTTTGTATGAGTTTAAACTTCGTAGTTATCAGCACTTAGTAGGTACAATATTTATGTTAACACTATTTTAAAAATTAAAAAAATATATGGATCGACTAAATTCGAGGAATGGCCAGGGTCTCGCTACAAGACGCTCTGAACGACACCGTATTAGTCATTATGTATATACTACCACAGGTACACTACTGGCAAGATCACGCCGCTTCGACGTGACATTGGTTTCGTAACTCTAAACCCTCGGCCGATTTACTGAACCTATTTTCTGGTTGAGCATTGCATGACTCTGCACTTAAAAGGTGTCAGATTTCAGATACGTCCTCGCTGAAGGGTTACATGTCTGCAGATGCATGCTTCTCTGACGTCACCGCCGACCTATGGCTGGAAGCCACACGAGGAGTTATAATAATAAACGCAGCTTTAAATTTAAGCGGGTGAAATTCACCTGCGATTAAGATTATGCGACGTGTGGTGGACTGTAGCAAATTTCACATAATTTCGCTCAATTAAAGGCGATCATTAATTGCTAAGTCTTCTACTTTTATTTATAATCTTACATATACATATTTATATTTATTTTTACGTTTTACATATATTATGTATAATTTTTTAAAAATAATTCGTGGGATACAAACACTCCACTAGCCCGTAGGCACATGCCGGAGTGTATATTATATTAATAAAAATATTATATAAAAATACAAGAAAGTTAAAATTAACAAAACATCTAGTTTAGACATACTGTATTTTTTTGTACACGCAATTCTCATTTTTACACAGAAACCAGGGCGCCACTATTGATTCGAATTTAGTTTCCAGATATTTCTCTAATATGTAGAATTTCTTGAATGAGAATGCTATAATGGTGCCAGGAAAATATAATGTCGCTGTCCATAACTATTTCTTGTTTTAGGCGTCAGTATTAGTTTTCTTGTTGCGTGAGTCAGATGTCCTAATATACGTGTGTCAGAGTTCATTTAACAGTGTTTTAAAATTGTAGATTTGTAGGAGGAGTATCTATAAGTTTTTTTTTATTTATAACTTTAATTACAGATTTTTCTGTTTTTATTTATATTACTTCCATCCAACCCGTTCAATTTGTCCATAATTAATAATTGACTGAGCTGGAGCTGAATGTACAGTTTTTCTTTTTTTATTAACGAATGTTTTAAAAAAAATATATTGTTTGTAATGCTTGTTCATTTATTGAAAGTTGGTGATCGTTGTCTTAAATATTATGTCTCTGCTCGCAGTTTAGCCTTACTTAATGAGATGCAAGATCTGGTATTTTACCACCGCAGAGAAAGAAACGGAAAATGTCCTATTCATGCACAGACTGCAACAGAAGACGACTTTTTTTGGCTAATGCATAATATCATTTCTACAGTATTTTGTAACATTTTTCATAATTTTTATAAAAGTTTTTAACTTTATACTCTGATGTCACACTTAGACCATCTATCAGGGTCCATAAAGGACTATTGACGGTCTGTTTGTTAAAAAAATAACATAAAAATGAGTAAAATAACGAATTGTCTTTACTTCCTTTAAAATATTTCTGCTATGTATTACTGAAGATTTGGGTTTTAGGAATATAGTTTGTTTGCAATACGATCTCCCCAGAAGAGAAATTATTTCGTAACTATAAATTCCTGAGGGTCTTGAAATAATTAACTTGTTTAAATTACTTATTGGACAGCCCTGACTTGGTGAATTTAATTAATTTACATGTTCCTTTAGGAAGCGCTAGACAGCAGGTCACCGCCCATAGTCTTTACATTAAAACAGGATATCACTATCATTCGCACACACAGACAAGAGTCTAGATAATCAGTGTAGTGGTAACATGGCTTTTGAATTTTGCCGCTAATTTCTAACGTATTATATGTTAGCATTTTTTTATTTATTAATCAACTCTTACCGGAATAAACAATCGAAGTAATATCTCCAAGTGTAACAGAGAAATCTACCTAAATCCACAATGCTTTACAGGTAGATTCCAGCCTAAATTATGACTCGAATTTTTTTTATATCGATGGTAATTTTTATATCAAATCGATATTTATGGACATAAGAAATTTCTAAGTTTGCATTTTTTAACTTTGTCATTGAAATCAATCTGATTTTAAAACTGCATCATTTGTTGACATATTTCGTATTTTTATTTTTAAATAGTTATTAACGTCATAAAAAAAAAACATTTAAATAGTGCTTAAAGCCTCAAAGAGCGGGAGTAAACAATGTGTATTTTTTAAAATAATCTCTTTATATATAAAAAGCTTTTTAAAATCATCAAAAAACGTAAAAATTTCAAATAATTTTATAAGTTTATTATCAATATTGAACATTTCTTAGTATTTTAAGTACAATTTTATCATCATAATGCTAGCTTTATACTCGTAAGAAAACGTATATTCTGAGTACATATTCATATTCCGTAACTAAGGATGATTTCTAAGGCACTGAAAACGATTTTTTTGGCCGCGGCCTGTTGATTAATGCTTATCTTTTCTTAATTATTGTGAATAATGTTCAGTTTATTACTTTTATACAAGAACAAAAGTTCTAAGTTATCGTCCTAAAAAATAGGTATAGTCTAGAATATACATTCTGAAATAAATGAATAATAAAAACCCACATTTTCGAAAAAAATACCAAAATATGCATTTGCAGTGAATATCCAGCCTAAAAAGGTTAAAACCTTGCATAAAATTTCTGGTAAAATTTCCCGGTTGTAATAATTTTATTTGACTTTGTCAGGTCAGTCGCGCACTAACGGATCCATAAAATAAAATATGCGGGTAAATAAATCGCGCGGTTAGGACGGGGCCACACTCCGTCAGGAGAAGTTGCCTGGTCACATTGTAATTATCAATCAATTCCGCGACTGTTCGGTTATCAGATCTGGTATTAAAGTGGGTTTCCTTTTCCCGAGTGCATAATCGGTACACGCCGCTCTGCACTACTGATAGAATGTGAAAAGTGAATCTAAGCCGCTCGGATCTAGTTTTCTGAATTGATTTTATCTCGGCTGGATGACGTAGCCCGCACGCTAATCCAACCAGACCCCTTCTCTCGGCCTTGCTTTTAAATTATTCATCAAGTATTATAAATATTCTTTTAAACTTCCGTCGAATATTCTACCCTCCGGAAACCATTTTCAAACCAACGAGTCTTGACATAAATTCGTTTTCAAAAGCCTGCTCAGGTTTAAGTTGGCCGAGTTTAACGTAAACAAAATATGGCGAACGGTTGTTTAAAAATGTTCTTAGGTTTTCACGGCCACTCGGAATCTTCAAGTTTGTGTTTACGGGGGTATTATGCCGTGTTGTTACGACCGAAAATCCTCGGAAAGCCTAAAAGTCACCATACGCGTCTTATCGAGGAAGCACTAGAAATCTACAAGCACCCGATAAATATTATTAGAGATGACAGTCTCAAATTGAAAACATCTTGGTATCCGGCGCTTCAAAGCCATTCTCGTCGCAGACTCCGCAGAGATAGTGATCAGACAATAGATGAATTGTATACGCAACACAATACAACACATCATGACTTCGGAACGGTATTGCAAGCCGATACTTAACCACAAAGCCAACATTCAAGACAAAACATCAGCCCTGCAATGGGATCCGAAACGTCGGCCCGAAAGGTCGTAATAACACGGCATAATACCCCAGTAAACACAAACTTGAAGGTTGTTTAAAATTCCATTTTGAACAGCCGTTCGCTTCATTACTCCAGACTGGGAAATCGCACGGCCATGCTAGATGTATTTGTAATGAGGGAAGAATCGAGGTCAAACATGGTATCTGGTAGCAGGCTGCGGGATTGTCTCAACAGTCGGGAAAAATCAGGTTTCGTAATAGTTTTTCATGATTAAATAAAATGGATTGGAAATCTTAACACCATTTACTGTGCGATTTTTAGTCTCTTCTTTAACGGGCTCACGGAATTTTAGAGATCACGACCGCCGTCGCTACCAGTGACTTGTTGCCGTAGTGGTCCAGTCTACTACAGTACCACTTGGTGATCTTTAAACTGTGTACATTGAGTCGTATAGAATCAAAAACAGCAATCTGACTTTTTAATGATTCGCACTAGTTAAGAAAAATCCTTTTATTCTATAGTTCGCTCATAAAATCACTAAGGCCCGGTTGCGCCATCTGAAGTAAAGGTAAAAAACTTATTCGAGTAACTTTTTTTACTAAAACGGTTGTTCCATCTATGGTAAAAAATATTTTACTCGCCGAAGTACAAACAAAAGTAACATTTTTTTGTAATCTCCCTATAATAACATAATAATATAATAACCATCTGATGTAAAGGTAAAAAACTTATTCTAGTAACTTTTTTTACTAAAACGGTTGTTCCATCTATGGTAAAAAATATTTTACTCGCCGAAGTACAAACAAAAGTAACATTTTTTTACCCTCCAATATCGGTGGGTGAAAGTTAAATCGTTGGTAAAAAAAATGGCTGTCCTCTCACAGCTGATTTGAAAATGTGTCCATATAGGGGTACTTGTCTTTTGTTGCTTTCATTGACGTATTGAAATTTGTAAACATTACAATGAATCTTTTAATTTCGCGTTATTTTAGCGATGGTTTGACGTTTGTTTGGTTTGTTTCATAGAATAGAGTGGTTTGTTTGAACCGGTATTGAATCGCAAAAATACGTATTGACAGTGGTAAAAAACTGAAATAAATCAGATTCCACAGACGTATGCGGTATTTGAGGTTTATTCCGCTTGACACCCTATTAGCCTTGCTATTGGTTTGACAGTGGTAGAAAAGACGTTTCAGCAACCCGAAATCGAGTTTACTCTCGGCGGATGGTAAAAAAAGTTACTCGGGTTAATTTTTTCTCGAGTAAAATTTACTTCAGATGGCGCAACCGGGCCTTTATGTGTCATCAATTCTAGTCGTTTCAAGTTTTTTGATCAATGTATCTGAACCTTCGAGAGATTAAATTTAAATTAAAACAATTATAAACTTTTTAAAATTTCGCATTGTTGTTTTTGTTACTGATTTTTAAAGATTGCTGCTTATGATTCTATGTTTTGTTTCTAGCTTAGCTAACATGTAAGTAGAGTTGGCAATAATGAAAATATCAAGATATTATTTTTGTTTTTATTAATACAATTTGAAAATTATAAAAAATATTCGTTAAAAATTACGACCAAGTTTAGTAATATACATATAGGAATTTAGATAAAATAGAATGCAGAATACTTTTTTGAAAGATTTATTTATAGTAGATCCATTGTATATTATTACACCTGAAGGTACCATAAATGTTAAAAATTACACATGTGGAATCGATATCCATGTTTAGTTTTTACTCCCTCAAACTAATGTATTTCACCTATTTTTCTAATAAATCAATAAAATTAACACACAAATCTCGCAACAAAAACCAAGTGGACGCCATTATGACACGTGATTAATAAACGCCTGTGATTGGTTGGCCTTTTAAACTCACTGTTCACAGATTGCTGTATTTGATCTAAAGCGACTTTCTAACTCAATTTTTAATGAAAGTGTTTTGTTTTTGATCGGAAGTTAAATAATAAGCATCCCAATCGGCATAATATTGGCAGATTGTTGTTTTTGATTCTATACCACTTATTTACGTCTCTCTTTTCCTTCCTCTGTGATGTGATCCTGTTGGCTTGTACACATGTGCTTTGTGCTTGTTATGGGACTCATCTTTTCTCATTAATTTCTCGGTTACTGCAATTTCCTTCCTTAGACTGTCTGGTGCATTGTAAAATTCCCTGCATTACAATTTTTTTAAACTCCTTTTTATGGTCAATATTGCATAAACCGTTTTAATGGATTACCGAAATACGATTATATAATTAATAAAATAAATAAATGAATAATGAATAGAACGTATGAACGAGGAAAGGATGGTTAAGAAAATATATGAGGCGAATGTTGAAGGCAACAGGAATAGAGGGCGTCCGCGAAAGACCTGGCACGATCAGGTACTACAAGTATTTGAGGATGGCCCTGTTAAAAGCCGCAACAATCGTAGAACGTGTATGAGAAGATGTATGAATGTGGCCGAAGCAAAAGTGGTGTGCCAGGATAGAAGAGTGTGGCGTTCAATCCTCTCTGCCTACCCCTGCAGGGAAACGGCGTGATGGTTAGTTAGTTAGTTAGTTAGTTATGAATAAAATTAATCAATGAATAAAAATGAGAACTACATATGAGGTCGATATATTCACGGAAACATAGAGGGTTGCTATAGCTTAGTGGTCAGAGCACCCGCCCCGGAAAGGAGGTGACCTGGGTTCGAATTCCAGTAGAAGCCTAATATTTTTTTGCGAATTAGATTTTCTGTGTGTCTTTCTAATTGATTAATTAATTTAGTTTTAATAAAATAAACTTAGTTTTCACCACTTTCTTATATTGAAAATTTTTGTTAGTATATAATCGTATCCTGAAGAAGGGGGTGTAGGCCTTGAAACGTGTTGGTATTTTCAATATAAAAAAAGTGTTGAGAACTTTGTTTATTTTATTAATTATATTAATAATGTCATCACAACATTATTTTGCTCTTTTTGAAGAAGAAAAAATACGATTCCTTATTTTACTTCCCGTAGTCAGTATTCGCAGATCCAGCGTCTGGTCTTGAAGATCCCTCCCTTCGACCATGACCCACTAATATTTCCTTATTATCAATGATGTGTCAATATTTTTACTAGCGCTATTGCGTAATAGAAGATGGAGGCTACTCCTTTTCAAGAACCAAATGAATTGATGCATTGGTTCTGTGGGGTGTCCAAGGCTAGATGTCAGTTGTTTAATGCTTTTTTATAAGAAGTATCACCTATTTGTTATTACTTCTACTAACTCTAACTTATTTAAAAAAATATATATATTAATATATGATAACTTTGTTTGCATTCACTATTTATTTATAATGATTAGAACGTTTTCGATGCTAACGCATCATCTTCAGTAATGTTCCTAATACTAAACTTAAGACTAAAGGACGGCGTGAGGAGTGGGTTGGAGATTAGAGTCGGGTGGGTATGTGGGCGTGGTCATTAGGCGCGGAAGAGGGGACCTAATAGAAGTTGTTTGAATATTCATTACATTTTTGTTACTATTAATCTACTATGTTACTAAATAAACCCCGTATAAGAAACCCGGAGTTCTTTAGAATAAGCCAGCACACTAATAATGTCGGTTATTTTTCTCCCATCACAAGGTTGTGTCGCACATATAATATATACTGTGCTGACGCTAACATTGATGCTGATATTCTTGCATATATATACCTTATCTTCGTTCAAAAACTCACTCATACACAACATACATTTTCTAAACGATGACCTGAACCTGTAGATTCATTAAATCAATTATTTATTAAATACTAATCGCACTACATTCAAACACTAAATATACAATACACATAAATGTACATGCAAAAATACATGTTACTAGAGCGTGCCGAAGACACTTGTAATTGGGATAATGGGCATAGTCTTCATTTATAATGTTTTATTATTAGAGTATCATGTACCTATTATCCTGTTAGTGTCTCTAATAAATAAATTAAAAAATAAAATAAAATGAATACTTTAAAAAAATCATAATTTTCTTTTGTCTTATCATTTGGTTAACCTCAGCTCAAACCATGAACTTAATGAAGTCCTTGAACCATGCTCTTGAAAACCGGTATTGGTAATGTTACGTATTTGAGGTGTGTCGGTCATTTCCTATCTTCGTATTCACACACTTAAATTTGTACTACGTTTCCGGTTATGTTTTGCCACATTGGGCGCAATCCAGATTATTTTACGTTTTCTTGTTTTATTTCATACGGATGTAAAATTAATGTAGGTATACTTAACAAATAATCAATCAGATTCGTCTGGAACGCTTTGAAATTTTAACTAAAGACAAATATTGCAAAACCTCGAAAGAAAAAATGAAGCCGTAATAGCGCATTTTTGTCGATTATAACTTACGTTTATGATCACGATTGGTAATAATAACAGATGATGCATTATTTTTAAGTAACTTGAAGCGCGCGCTATAATAATTCAATGTTATAAATTAAATGGTATTTTTAGTATAATGACTTATTAACTAAGTTTGCATATTAATTTTAGTCTTAATATTTCCCAGCATACATAACCACCGCGGTAGGGAACCTCGCGGCATCTTTTAGTGAGCTCATTAATTAACGATATAAAATTTTATTAATTAATTATGATGGATTAATTGGTGAATTTGATTGATTCATGTATTGTCATCGAGACTACGTCTGTGTGCAAAATTTCAGCTCGATTAGACATTGGGAAGCGGGTGATGGATCAATTATAAGATTCCGTCCAGACAAACAGGTTAAGCTAAAATAAGCCTGATAAAAATACGTTTTGTTTATGTTTTAATTTTGCATGAATAAATACTTGTACTTCATTATCAATGTGTCTCAATATACGCGAAGGGAGATACTTCCGCTGTGACCCAATCCTCTCGTCCAAAGAAGGGGCTTAGTTCATCTTTGTACATTTTATACCATTATATTCGTAATACTAAAACAATGGACAATACTCTTTTCGAGTACATATCGAGGGTCCCTCGGTCAAAAGGGCGTCAGGGATTATTTCGAACTTTACAGGAGAGCAAAAAAAAGTTGTCTATTTGATTTTGTCAGTGTTTCTTTTATTACTAAATAATTTTCGTATTTGTTAATCCAAAATACATATCGAAATCGTTTAATAATAAAAGAAATATTGACAAAACATTATTTTGCTCTCCTGTAAAGTTCGGAATAATCACTGACGCCTTTTTGGCTCTCTACCCTCGATGTGGTCGATACAGTGGCGGGCAGTGAAATAGGTAGCGAAGATATTATCTAAAGCGAGTATAAATTTCAATATTTTTTCCTGTTTGACAGCGCACGAAGAGCCGATTGATTAATGCCGATGGATCGAGCAGATAATGCATAGATGCCTCGGTGATGTACCGTTTACAATGCACATTTTTTGTGTTTTGGTTTTAACCAACATGGAAATGCATTAAGGCTCTTAATGGACGGCTTTTAGTTTGAATTAATTGATATTTTTTAATGAAAATACATCCATGCTATACTCACCTAACTGTCTGTAGCGTAGTCGATAGAATGAACAAAGGTCGCTGAGGCTGGTTGTTATGTGAAATATATGAAAGAGGAGATGATGGGAGTTAAAATGTAATAATAGTTAAACTGACTTGATCAAATGATCCAAATATTGGAGGATGCCCTTGCGAACCGCGTGATGGTTGTTTCTACGATATTTGAAATAAATTAGATGAACCTGTTGGAAACACACGCGGAGAAAATCTATTTATTGTTAAAATATTAGGTCAACTATCGCCTTAATTTTTTTCTTACCAGGGAAATGTGTTAATTACGTAAACCAGCTAATAATTTTATCAGTAATAATATTAATAATAAAAATTAATCTAAAATCTAAAGTAAAAAAAAAAACGAGTGAGCCTTACAGTAGTCGCATGTGATGCGTAACTCATTGATTGACATCTCACAATTAAAAATATCAATTGAGCAGCACTTGTCAATACTGTCTACACTTTTATTTTTAATTGTAAACCTCACAATTAAAAATATCAATTGAGCATTTGTTTAAATGCAAGCAAAGAATTTAAACAAAATTAAAAAAAAGCTAATACCTATATATTTATTGATTACTAAATACGTAAAGAAAATGTATGTGCATTTATTTATTATTAAATTTTGCCGCACTAGGTAGGTACCGAATATCTACGTACGCATTTTTTTTAGAAATGTGTTTGGTCAATTATATATTTTTATTTATTTTCATCGATGGCGGTAGTGTGTCGCCATACCTACATATTGTATGAAAACTTTCAATAAATATTCAAAAATAATCTCATAAATTACATACAATTTGTGTATGTAAATCGTTAAGGGGAGTTATTGTTTACATTAATGTAAAAAAAAGTATTTATTGGATAGTTTCGAAGATGTAAGCCAAAATATATCAAAGTTACCACATCCACACGCTTGACACAAGACGCGCAACATTTATACAAAATCAGAAGCATTGGCTAGTAGTGTGCGTGTTCGCTGTGATGGCACTTGGTGGACATTGATTTATTTATAAACGATAATTTTCTGTCCATCGCGCGTGCTCCGCGCACGATAATTGGTTAAATGAAATTGTGCGCGTTTTATTTCCTGTTACGCGTTTCCGTCCTTTTTCACGAAATCACTGCCGCAGATTGCAGGAAAGCGAGAGGAAAGATGTTACACATCAAAAATTGTCTGACAAATGTTTCTGAAAGCCAACTCCATGTAACTAACTACTGTTTGAATATAATTTCTCTGTAGGTATTCTTGAGACAATTTGTATAAGTTAACATTTAGTAAAACTGTTAATTTATTCAGCTTGTATTCGCACTAGAATTAAAAAGTACTTAATTACTAAATACTTTTTTATTCTACAGTATTTTATATAGTTTGTTTCTGTAAAATGCTAACGCTGGAAATAAATTTATTTTTACTGTCTCATACTGTTTCCAATAGGTTCCCACCTGATCGATTATTTACATATGCTAAAATGATAAATGAGACCTTTCGAAGTGAAACAATTTACAAATTTACAATTAAGGAAATAAAAAATATTACTTACCCTTATTTTGTTGACCAAAAGTTCCGAATTCATATTCCTGTGGTAACCAAAATAAATTTAATTGAAAGACTTTTTCTGTATGTTTTTCTATTTGAATAATCTTATCTGTTTTAAATTAATTTTGCTTCTGTAAAACAGGGGATACATTGCTGGCATTTCAATGTCATGCGCCATGTGAAACCTTCGCAAGAAATGATTGAAGAGCTTTTCCACGACGAGGGGGCGTGGATCCCAAGGCTAACGCAATCTGGACCGAGTGGTTCCAATCAGCTAATAGCATCCTCCGTAGTCTTGAGATGCGCAATGCTTGTGAAACTGCAATTTTGTTTCTAGATTTGAATAGTAGCTACTAGGGGAGAGTGCGGATGTGTGGGGCAATTTTAGTTAATGAATGTGTGTAAAACGGGTTTTTTGTGAAATAATAATTACAGAATTTTATGCCTTGCACATTTATACAAAATGATTCAAGTTGAGTTAATCATCATCATACAGCCAGTTATCTGGATAGGCATCACGTAGATGGCCAGTTTTCTCCCTCTGTCGTCCGCCACTCTCTGATATCGTCTCTCTATGGAGGTTGTGGATGAAGCTGAGCCTCCTTTCCAGGATCTTCCTTCACCACCGTCCATAGTCAATTCAAGAAATATAGACCAGCCCAGCATATTTAAAACATAATAAGTTTTTAATTTTTTTATAACATTTATTTTAAAATAATAATATCCATTGTTTTAAGTTGTTGGAATTAAAAAAATTGTCAACAACAAAAAGTCTTGAAAAAATAACTCAAAAAATTAATATTTCTTTAAAAATAGCCTCATTTTTAAGCGAAAATTATAAGAAAACTAACTGACCGATTTAAACATATATTTTAATTAATTCAAAATAATCGTTCATTTTGCAATATTACTAAAAAATATCACACGTCCATACACGTCCAAGACCACAAAGTGGAGCGATTTCTTCAGCATGTATGATAGTTTATTTAATTGAATAAATAATTTAGTAATTGTCGTTTAGGAAAAATGTATAAATATTTAAATATAGGGAACTTGATGAATAAATTTTAATTTGATACCTTTCCATACAAAAATGTGATTCAAAATACAAGAGAAGCTATGAGAAAAGTGCTCGTTGCAGCTGAATTTCGCGCGCATTGCCTGACGATTGCCTTAAGTAATCGAGTGTTTTAAATGAGCTACAATGCATTTTATTGGCACGTTCACTTTGTCGCATTCCTACCCGTGGCGTGGTGGATTAGGATAGTTGTAAGTGACAATACTTTAGGAGGTTATATTTTTTTAAAAACATGTATCGAAAATATTATAACACCGAAAAATAAATTGTTAAAATAAAAAAATGCAAGCTTTGACGTCGCTTATCTCTACAAGTGTTGATATTTAACATAACACGCTATGTATATTTGTGTAAAATAATTGTATGTAAAAAAAAATATTGAACTACTTATTTATCTGCGATATTTTTATATTTATATATTTTAACATTTATTAATTGCCATTATTAATTATTAATTAACCGTAAAAAGTGTATAAAGTGTTTTATATTATATCATATTCAAATGTTCGAAAATACTCAAAATTGTACTTTAATGTCACTATTGGACCATCTATTAGGGTCACTAATGACCTGTTGACGGTCTATATGTTAAAAAAAAAAAAAAAAAATAAAGTGTTACAAACCTTTCGACCTATGTACTTAAAATATAGTGTGAACTCGGTCATAAATACACATAAATAAAAGTATTTTGACAAACATAATAATATTTAAATGGTACTAAATTCAAAGTTATTGGTTTCTCTTCCACACTGTACTGTACTACACATTTTGTTCCTTATAGTTCTAAAACGAACTTTCCATGCAGTCCATCACAATCCTTGAATGAACCGGAAGTTCACTGTTTTGCAGAACATCCTTGCTAATCAGGTTACTCTAAAAATACCACCTCTTGAAGTGAAAGGTTCAACTGTACCGCACATGTTTTGTACACGAGAGATCTACATATATCTTAGCGTTGCAGTATTATAACTATTATCTTTTAATCCCACCAGATTGTCAACCTTCGCTGAGGAGTTCACTGGATCCAGTATCTTCGCAGTCAAGGCCGGAGATAATCACCATCGCGTGTGATCAGACTGATCAGGAATTGATTTCATTCATTATTGGTGAGTTTTTGCATTACATTTTTTTTTTCAAGGTTTTCGTCATTTTTCAGACCTGTACCTGTAATAAAAATGTTTACGTGATTTAAGATCAAATACTCAGATATTCATACACTGAAGAACTACTCTTATTAATATTACTATACATCATTATAAATTAATTTCTTATATCTAACTATTTATATAAAACTTCACACGTTCTTCTTCGTTTGTATTTTTATGGTGTAACTATTTAATATAATTTTTCTGTCTTGAATTTCAATAGAGGTCTTAGTCGACTTTAACTTATCTTATCCAGTGCACCTAATCAACGTGAGCTGAAATAAATAATTATTTAAAAAAAAACAAAAAATCTTACAAATATAATAAATTAATTTTACACTTTATTATATTAGTTTTTTTTACACCTATTTTTTAAAAATTCATCTTTAAACTGTTGATGAATTCCCAAACACAGTTATGGGATAAATAAAAAATGCTATTGGAAGTTCTTAATTGTTGAAAACATGAATAATTTTAAATTCTTATGCATCTTAATTTTTCAAGTTCTTTTTCGTAAATGCGTATAACATTTTTTAAATTCATATTTTATAAATATAGTCCTGCAATGTTACTAATGTTTTCCAAATAACCCAATATACACAAAAATTATCTCACATTCAATTATCATCGAAAAAATATACAGGTATTTAATATTGAAACGTTGCACATTTGAATCGATACAGTGATTCATTTGCATATAAAAATGGTTAGAATGCACGTTCAAATATTTTTTATCGCGGACTTATTACTTCTGGCCATATCTGTTATCCGATCGCAATACCCCACGTCATTACAGAGATTTTTTTTATTATTCTGAATCCTATTGCGTTCGACCATGTTTCGATTTTGTAGAAAACGATGGGAAGTTCATTGATTTCAATCTTTGTGACAGAAATATATCGAAGAGTATTTCGATATATTTCTGTCACACTACTTACTCCTGTACCTTGGTCATTACTTTATTAGTCACATAAATTTGTCGAAATTTAAATGGAACAAACTGAAATCAGCACACTAATCTATTTGTTTAGCTTCTACTTTTTCTACTTTTTTGTACAACTTTAAACTAAGTTAGCTTTCTGTCCTTTTTGATTAAGACACTGGTATTGGAACTCCTAACTAGCGCGAACCTCGCAAATTAAACTCTTCTAACTGAAGGTAAGTGGCTCTCTAACCGGCAGTTAGTCTTCTTAACTTACATTAAAACTTTGTTTCAGTAGCTTTGTACCAGTGGAGGGTTTAAAGTGTAGACTTAGGTGACGCTGCTAATAATAATGCTGTAGAAGTAGGATGGGTTTTATTATTAATATTTAAAGCATTAACTTTGTGGTTAGACATTATAACAGAGTGTTCACAACACTATACACCACAACCACATAGTATTATTAACTACTTGCCTACAGAACGATCAGGAATCTACGAGGGAGAGAGGGTGAGAGGGGGCGGGGTCTAAAGTGGGTGTTACCAAATCTTTTGTGAAAGTTAAATTAAACAAAGGGCTGTATGGAAAATTGATTTGGTTATTTATTAGAGGTGCTTTATTATACACCGCTTTCCTAATGTAAAAAATTTCTAAACTATTTGATTTTAAACCTTTATTATTTGTACTCTGACGAAGAGACGGGTATGTCTCGAAACCCGTAGACTTAAAATCTGGTAGTGGTTTATACTAATTTAACTAGCACTCTGTTAGGATGGGTTGTATTGCTCTGTAAATTACTCGTATATAACAAAATATATATATAAATATAACGGATATTTTATAGGAACCGTATATTTCACCGAGAAGCGAATCTCGAAGTCTAGTCATCAGGAGAGCATCCTATCACGGCGAAGCTGTAGGCTAAATTGTTTTTTTTTTTTTAAATAATTTCCGATGATTTTTGCCGTCGGATTTTTCGATGGCGTGATTGCGATGTTCATTCTCGCACCTTATTTATTTATTCGCTAACAGTACGTACCCTCCGGTATCTCTCGCTCCGATATTCTCATGACTGGCCGTCATCCCGCGCGTACTTCGCAGTGAACGAACTGTCGAAAACAGAACTCTCGCGCCGCGGCGTAGTCCCGGCATCTATACCCAAACGCTGGTTTTCTTCGAACTCTCGAGACGTTTCTTTTCCTTTCTAGTGTTTAGGAGAAGGTTCCCGTCGCTTCTAGGATATGCCAGTCGTCTCTCGAAGGTTGTAGACAATACGAGAGTGTGGTAGACTATGCGTTATCTCTTTTATTTTTCCGGTACAGGTATTAAATGTATATTTACTATTAAGAAATAATACGTACATTTTTTTTTCTCTGCATGGAGTGCGCGCCACTGGTGATTACCGTTTCGCGTATTCGCTCGCGCGACGTACTTACGTATTTATAGTTTAGAATACTTAATTCGCTCTTGCTAAAGAGTTCAATGTAACTCCTGTCGTTATATCGGAGGTTGTTCAAAGCGATTTTATTGACCTCACGTTTTCTTCTCACCTCGAGTCGCCGCGAACTCTCATCATGCAGTGCCGCTGCATGTACCTACCCCATTACCGTGCACACACACACGTCGCTGTATCCGTTTTCGATTTATCGATATATGCACTGCGGTAACCTATTTCGTTATGCTGCATGAACATTAGCCTCTGTAAGGTAATTACCGACGGTGAAATGGAACCTACGAGTATATTCATTCAATTAATTAATTTAAATTGGGTCAAACGAAAGCAATTGGCATTCTTGATATGTAAAAAATAAAACCAAATTAATTGATTAATTAGAAAGACATACAGAAAAATAAAATCCACGAAAAAATATTTGGCTGCTACCGGGATTCGAACCACGGATCTCCTCTTATCTAGGGCAGGAATCCAGTTATCCAATTACGCTATAGCGGCCTTTTACATTTATCTAAGTCTCATTTATTAATTGATTAACATATATTATCCATTTTTAGAGCAATCCACTTTTTCTGGTACGGTAGATTCTTGGATTTGATTTTTCTGTATGTCTTTGTAATTGATTAATTAATTTGGTTTTAAATTTCACAGAACTTTGTTCTGAAAAAATTGCAACTTCAGAATAAGAATGTGTTCTTGAATATCTATAATGTAAAAAATAGTTTGACTGTCAATATTTTTTGATTATGTTCAATTTTTTAAGAACACAATCACTGTATTTTGTCCCCAGGGGATCATCAATTCAGATAAATTATAGATGTCCCACAGAGACGAAGCTATTTATATGGAAAAGTATGTGTGGAAGTCTTTTTTTAGGTGTCTACAAAGCTTATAACGTATTACAAGGATGGTTTATCACTTTGCACAATGTCAATTCAGAAACGGATTAAAGGATTAAGAAAGGGCAAAAAATGATATAGGTTAGGTGGATTTTCATCCCATTGATGCCCAATACAGTCACAAACTATTTTGTCTCTTAATCCTCTCCACCAACATATTGGTGAAAGCAACAAGCTTTTATAAAAAAAAATTACAAAAAAGAGAAAATAATTAGTTTTAACAACCATGACAACAAAATCAAGAGCGTGGGGCTTAATTTAATAATACGGCCATATTGTATCAAGGTATATATAACATACTTTTTTTTTCTTCTCTTTATTTTCTTTCTTTTCTTTCCTTTATTTCCTTTTTTCCCTTTCTTTCTTTTCTTTCTTATCTTTCTTTTCGTTCTTTTCTTTCTTTTCTTTCCTTTCTTTCTTTTCTTTCCTTTCTTTCTTTTCTTTCTTTTCCTCCTTTTCTTTCCTTTCTTTCTTTTCTTTCTTTTCTTTCTTTTCTTTCTTTTCTTTATTTTCTTTCTTTCAAAATATTTTTTTAATGGATCATTATTGGTACGTGTGATTACGAAAAAGCGGCCCATTTTTATTTCATTGAAATACGAATACATGAGTGTTTTTGTTATTTTTTTTATTATAATATTATTATTTCATTCAGAGGAGACGTGGAGAAAAACAAACACAAAAAAATAGCTGCTATATAAGTGTTCCCATGTCCAATATCATGGCTCATTATCAGTATCATCATTACCAGCCATCAATAAGGTATCGCAAAAAAAGAGAAAAGCCACTAACCTCGTGGGAGCTCAGGATTTTAGTTTTAATCATAATTTTTCTCGACCTTGAGTATATGAATTATTTTTCAGTAAATAAAAATGGCTCACCTGCAGAAAGTGCTCAGTCCAAAGCCTTGGGGTCAATATCCAGACTGCAGGCATTTTCGCTCGTGCTGAGGCGTTCGGACATAAAAAGGGAAACATTCAGGGTATGCAAATCGATGCCATTAATCTCCGCTCAGGACACGCTATTTGTTCAAGGGTCCTGGGCTACTTCGACCACGCGTAGGCGCAGAGCTGGATTGGAGATTAAACCACCTTGAGTCATCAAAAAAACCCCATCAAAATTAAGTTTTTTGACGTAACTATTGCACATATAAAATTCATTTTATTATCATTATTTAACGAAAACATTGCTTGATATTTTTCGTCAACAAATTATTTTGAAATTTTCAAAATGGCTGAGTTATGTGTTGTCCTGCAAAGTGACCCGCGCAGCTTGTGGATATAATTGTGACGCCAGGATTCGAGATTGAAAAATTATTTATTTTCATGTTAAGTGATGATGTAGCGTAGCGATGATGTTTTTTATTTTTTTTTATGCAAAAAAGATCAGTTGGAAATTAACTTTAAAAGATAATAATTTATAATAAGCTAACGGCGCATTTTATTAAAAAAATCGTTGGCACACCGTAGAGCATGTTTTAATTAATAAGATGTGTGCGAATTTTTGAAAAAATCGGCCAATTAATTTTTGAGATACCTTCTGACGCACCATTCCGAAAAAGGTTTTTTTTAAAAAATGCAAAAGAATAATATACCTACCTAATTCTTTTAAAAATTCACCTACCAATCTAACTTCGATTCGCTGTAACTCAGCTAATTTTCAGAATTTTTGAATGATGATTCAAATAATTTTTTAAAATTCAAGCTATAATAAGATATGTATCTTATTAAAATAAATCAATAAAAAAAAACTGACTGATTTTTATCAATATTCTCGTAGTACAAATTTACCTACATATTTATAATCATCCTACCACAAGTGGTCATGGTTTTTTGCAATTTTGACGTTGTATAGAGTTTGATTTTTGTCAATATTTTCGTAGTACAAATTAACCTACATATGTAGTATAATCATCCCACGACAAGTGGTGATGATTGTTTTCATTTTTGACGTTATATAGAGTTCAGGTTATGTTAGTTTGTTTATTTTTTTTGTTATAAAAAACCAATGGGCATGACACTGGCTTCTCTGACCGGGAGGTATGAGTTCGGTTCCCGGTGTGGACGCATTAGATCTACATGATTTTCAAGCTTTGGAGTTTTTGAAATGTGTTTCTTAAAAAAATAAGATAATCCGAAGTAGGCGACCATGGAAATATGGAAAGTGCTAAATATAATAGGTGTACCCATAAGTAATCAATTATTTTTGGTGTGGAATGTTTGCTTCAGTCAAGCTCAGTAAAGTGAACGTGTAAAGACGTGTTTTATACGCAGTATTATAATCCATGGTCTTGTGACTTGTGACAATATAATTAAAACTTTTTTATTACTCTGTTGTAAAATGGCGGACAATCAACTAACTGAAGAACATTTACGTCATTGCATGCTGTTTCGTTTTCGATCGGGTGTTAATGCAACGTTTGCAACAAAGAAAATATGTGATGTGTATGGAGACGTATTCAAAGTAAATAAGTGCCAACGTTGGTTTAGAAAATTTTCCGATGGTGATTTTGACTTGTCCGATAGCTATCGAAGTGGGCGCCCGCGGTAGGGTTTGATAATGACGCTTTAAAAACACCTAGAAGCGTATTTTTCTTAAAAGTCTACCAACAAGATTGCAAAAGGTTCTAGATAACTATGGATATTAAATCGATTAAAAATAAAATTAAATGTAGTTAAATTCTTTTTTTGTTGCCACTTAAATAATTGATTGCTTATGGGTACACCTAATATAATCCGACCCTGTAGGTAACCTGACAAACATACATATACATACACACATACATACCCACTGCCAGCATGCAAAGGGATGCATATTTTACCGTTAACGTGTGTAATTCGTAATTTCATGAAATTTATTAACGGAAGAAAACGGTTAAAAGTATATTAATAAGGGATTATTAAACTCTTATTCCGTATAATAACGAATTGATCTTTTTTAGGGTATGTTTTTTCGCTTTTAGTTATGTTATCGTGGTTTTGAATGCTAAATGAAAAATGTATCTCGAAAACGGTAAAACTTACAGGCGTTTTTTTTTGGAAGCGGGTGGAAAATCTGTTTGGAATAATGAATTCTGTGGATTCGGTGGAAAAGTCGTGTCTCACGAATTACTTTACCTGTCGACCGGACAATAACCCAAAATACAAATCAAAGAAATCATTTCCTTTTTACTCCCTTTCTTTTAACTCGTAGCGTCTGCTTGTCGGCTTGTTTGCTTGTCTGTCGAAAAACTTTGGATCGATTTTTAACCCTTTTCCCCTGATCCAATCGAGCTGAAACTTTGCAGGCAGACTCGTGGCGACGATAAAAATGATCTAAAAATTTTCGTTTAAAAAATTAATAATTATAGTATAATTTTGGATTTTTCGAAATTTTAACGATTTATATATTTTTTAATTTTCGAGCCCGACGCGTGGAGCAGGCGCGAAACCTGTTTCAATGAGAAAGAGAGTATAATAAAAGTTGGTTTTTATGGATTAGTTTTTTAAAGAATGCGACACAGAATTACTTACTTGATCCCCAGCCCCGGATAATAATTACTAATTTAAATTATGTTCTATCTCTATTTATTGTATAACATCTTTATTTTTATATATTAAAAGCTTTTGATTCATTCATACTTTTGTACTGCATATTTTTTTTTCAATAATATATCATTTCTTATATATTTTATAGCAAAGAGATTTTTAAAGAAAAAAAAAATACAGATTTCTGCTTTTCTTACACTTTTTGCTTTTCTTATATTCTTAATTGTACAGCTATCCTATTCTTTGCATTACCATAAACATATAAAAATGTAATATCATTAAATTACTTAACATAACTTGGAATTGTGTAAAATTTATAAAAAAATCCTCTAAATTCATATTGAATAATGTTGTCTCTCTTAATTTCATGCATACACTAGATTTAACTATCTTGTATTACAGATTATTTAACATTGATGTAAACACAAGTTGTTTAGTTTAGTTCCTTTAAATCGGCGTTTATTGGATACACATACACACTTACACGTACATACATACATATAAATATAGCGTATTATGTAGTAAGCTCCTCAGCTTACCTCATTGGTAAGTATATAGGATTACCTATTTAGATCGATACCTCATGTTTTATATGAAAGCATAGAAAAGTAAAAAGCTAGAAAAATGTGTAAAAAATAATACAAATAAAAGTAACGCGTGAGATGAAAATAAATAAAAATGGAAACAGTACTATTATAGCTCAGATCAATACAGCATGTTTTAAATGAATAAACAGAAGAAGAGTAGCTTGTTGGTGTAGTGATAGCGATTACGCCTCCAGTGGTTGGTGGTTCGAGCCTCATTCCAGGACACCAGCAAGTTAGTTCTATTTTCCTAGCAAAAGCGTTTAGCTTAATTTTAAAACAGTAAGAATATTGAAAAAATAATAACAACAGAGACGGATGAAAGTGTACGGAAGAGGCGGCCTACATTCAGCAATGAAGAGATGAAGGCTTAAGAAGAAGTAGAAGAGAATAGATACGACACGTGTTCGCTTCCCCTTTTTTTTTTTAAAAAAAAAGCAGCAAGAGAAATGCAAAGTAACGAACACTACGAACGGAAAAGTTTTTTTTATAATAAAAATAAGTGTAATAAGAGGATGCAAATAAATAAATAAAAACGTAAGGAATAGAAATGTAAAATTAATAAATGTCCTCAAAAGGTGAAATGCGTCTTTAGTGAATTAAACGAATAGAATCAAATACTAGTTTTTTATTTCTACGCACGTCGTAAATAATCCATATATTTAGATTGGCCACCATTTCTGATAATGCCGGTTAATTTAGGATAATGGATTGATTAATGTATCGTCAGTTGGGAACGGTACACGTGGCTGCCTACTCCTAAACTATCAATTGTGGACTGTGTTTATTTTGAAATATCGATGAGCGAACACGCAAACCATGGCACTAAATTCGCTGTCAAATTCCAACACTCTATCAGATATTTAAATACATTGGGTGGTGACCTCGAAAAATATCCATCGGGATGTTTTGTTCTAGGGGGTCCAACCCTCAAACCACAGTGTCATGTGTCTGTGAAGTAGTTCGGTCGTAATCCTACCTAAAGCTCCCTTTGTGAATACCGCGATTAATCAAGCTTATAGCGATGTATTATATTATACATGTAATTAATCGGTCTAAGACCGGCTTGTTTGGTCTAGTTGTAAGACTCGTGTAGTGATCAAGTGGTTGGGGCCTGGCCTTGTTCCGGAATTTCACCAACTTATCAATTTTTAAAGCTCAAGCATTTAGGTTAGTTTGAAAATTAGTACGATTACTAGCCGCAAACCCGTGATCTTGAATATGTTCCCTTTCACCCTATCACCTGTTTCTTTCGCACCCCCCACTATTTACCCCCATTTGGAAACTTGACACAGGTATGATTGTTCATAATTTTGTAAAGTTTAATTAGTATTAAGTATACCCTGACGAAGGAACGTTGTTTCCGAAACCGGTTGGTTTTACCAAAAAATAAGCGGTGATAAAGTTAATTCGTTTAATTATATCAAATATATATTTATATATGTACAACTTGTACACATATTCGTGGAACTGTTTTTATAGAGTGTAATAAATTTAGCTGTAATCCAAACTGTATATTTTATACTCTGACTGCGATGCCCAATTATTCTATGGAGCTCCCAGGTATTCCGTGAAATGACCGCCTGAATCATGCACACTTTGACGGAGACACGTACATGTGTGTGTGAGCAAATGTATTATACATGTCACATGCAAAAATTAATTCACTTTCGTACCGCAGTCACGCTACGAAAGTATTCATTATGATTTGGCCAATCAAATATGGAATTTGGAAAATTTTGGACACTTTCTCTTTCTTCGTGATTCACGAGCAATTTGTGGTCGGGGTGCTGCGTGACAAGCCCCCAGTAGTCCAGCTCGAAGAGCGGTTCCCCGAATATTTCAGGATATTTAAATGAGGTCCGTTATTAAGTAAAAATTACAGAGAAACGTTACTGTTGGGTTTGAAATGTACGTGCTGGGATTAAAATTATTTACCTACATACATACAAAGTTCAACGTATATCGGTCTATTCCCTGTACAATAGGCATGGTGACAGTATTAAAGAATTAATAAGATCAATTAATGTATATTATGGATGTCTCACAGAGACGAAACTGTATTTTATTAACTTTTCAAAGCAAGAAAACACTTTGTGGCTTGACATTATAAGAAATTTAAGAAAAAATTACACACTATGTTTTAAACCACTTAATTGCTATATATTTGTCAACTAGTTTCAGTCTATATTGTAATTGTCCTGAAGAAGGTTGAGTCCAACCGAAACTAGTTGACAAATATATAGCAATTAAGTGGTTTAAAACATAGTGTGTAATTTTTTCTTAAATTTCTTGTATTTTATTATTATTATGGGAAAGTAGGTATAGAAGTCATTTATCCAAATAATCATGTGTGTCATATAATCCAAATATATACAACTTTCAAAAATTAGTAAGCCATTATGGTGGAAATGGCGAACGTTACATATGTGTAAAGTGATCACTTAAGCCTACCATACGATCAGTCTTAAGTCTGATATACACCATAAATGACTTCTATACCTACTTTCCCATAATAATAATAATAATAATAATAATAATAATAATAAAATACAGTTTCGTCTCTGTGAGACATCCATAATATACATTAATTGATTAATGATGTCTCTGTGACAAGATATCCAGTACTACCGTTCTGAAAGATTTGAACAAACTTAAAACTATTCTGAATTGATAAGATTTTCAATAAAATAAAAGTATAATATTCTGCATTCCGCCATTTAAACTGAAACACCGATCAGAGCGAATGACGTCACGCCTAAGTAACCACCACTGTGTCTCCTGAAGTGTTGCCATAGACACAATGCAATGTTTACTTAGGCTTGACGTCTCGTAGATGCCATGACACCTGCGGGCGTTTTTGCGTGAAATTAAAAATAGGTAGATGAAAATGCAATTATTTATGTAAAAACTTAGTTTATTACTGAAAAAATGTTATTTTCGGTAATAGTGGACGTGTACCAACATTATAGAAGCCTATTTCAAAATCTGTCATCATGCCTATCCTACGTCCTCAAATAATTTTTGCCTAGTTGCTTTTTAGGACTTTGAGCTTTTGATTTTTACTTTTTTATTTTTTTAGATTTTTTAGATTTTAGAACTTTAAGATTTTGAGCAAAACATAGACAAATTCCATCTGATATTAATATGTATCATGTCAAACGCATTCTATTGAAAATTTAGCATAATTTCTCTTTAAGACCCCGTACAGTATATGGCAGCTTCTCCACTCTCTTTACCTACCCCAAATTCGCACCCTGTAGAGATGTGTTTTGTATTATATTGAGTCCAATATTTTCTTAATTTTGCACAGTTAGTCTTTAGAACCGTGCGCTCTTTCCTTCTGTTTTAGGGTATGGTTGCCTTCAATATTGTTTGACAATAATTTTTAATTTACAATGAAGATTATAGAGTGTGTCATTATCGAGTACATAGCTTTAATATATATTCTTTTAGCTTGTACTTAGCCAATAGAGTTTTTTTGTCTTTCATCATCTCAAAGAATTTATTATATAATTTATTCAAGATTCTTGGCACAATATTTATTCTTTTTCTTTCACCATACACGTTGTTTGTGATTGGTATTCTCATTGTTCGTCCTGTCGATCTGGTTGTATAGTTATGGTGCGTCTCAGTGTGTATATTAATATTTTATCATTAGAATTATATTATATTTTACTTTTTGGTCCATTGGTAATACTTTGCATACTTTGAATAATTTATTATAATCGTCCTTGTGCATACATTAAGTTCTATTATCTACTGTAAGTTTTAGGAATCTTAATTGTAACTGTTTGATTTTATCAATGTATGTTTTATAGGTAAGACCATAACTGCTCACGCCATAACTTCAAGGCGGGAAACTTAATTTTACGCGTAAGCTTATGGCGTTATCATGTTTTTATGAACATGCATCGTTACTTATACAATGCATAGTAATTACTAATGAAACTGACAATCTTCGAATTGCCACTTGTACTGAATGCCAATAGATTGCGCAAATAATTTTTCTTTGTCATGATCCTTACGAAATTTGCGTAATAAAATCCCTTACTATTGCACATTCATATAAATTTTTATTTTTAGTCACTTATACCTTTGTGATTTAGGGGTACGCGCGCACTAGGATTTTTTCGGCATAATGTCGCACCGCAGTGTTGAAACAAAGGGTTTTGAATCGTATTGCGCGCACTTAACGGCAAAATAACGCAGCGGCGAAAACATATTACAACTCGCTTGCGGCGCGGCGGTCAGCGCAAAAAAACGCATCTTTTTAAAGTCTTGACCGCGCGCACTCCGCGCTTTTTCGCTGTTACCGTATAGTATTTTATGTGAAAGAACAATGGCTACACGCAATAATTCTGCTGATCTAGATGAAGATTTTAATATTGAAATGCTAATTACGGAAGTTGAGAGAAGACCACCATTGTATGATACATAAAAGATATAGTGATAGAAACATTGAACATTTCTGAAAGGAGTATTTTTATATGTGATAGAAGGTCCAACTAGTTTTAAAAGTTCATAAAAACATTCTTTATTCATTCGATAATATTGGAAGAATTTTTCAGGGTAATCGTTAAGTTCACCAAATATTTTAAGGAACTGCCCGTTGTTCAAATGATCACGAATTAGAGGATGTACCCAGAACCGCTTCTTTTCTTTGCGAGCTCTAAGTATATGAAAGTGGAAATACAAGCTATTTCTACTAAATCCATTTTCAAACTGATCAGCGGCATTATGCCGTAGTGCGCGCGCCTGCTGTTTTCGCCGCGCGTCAAAATGTCGCAGGTTTTTTCGCCGCGCGGCGAAAAAATCCTAGTGCGCGCGTACCCTTAAGCTGTTCATATTATATAAAAGCTTCGCGAATGCCTTCGTCATAATAAAAAGGCCATTAAATATAATATGTATTTCCATTTTGTTCGTATAAATTAAACGAAGCAAAAATTTAACAGGCACATAATATCCTGCTAAATGATTTAAACTAAGGGCTAACGGCGGCATTCATGGTATTACTTCCTTATGTACAAGTATTAGTTCATAAACGTTATAAAACCCTCGAGTTATGGCACGGGTTTCGTGATATCCATTAATTATTTCGGATTATACAATGGCCCGTGTAGGCTGTGAGGCCCTTTTTAAATCCACATGAAGGCAGTACCTACATTACTGCCTATCCAATATTTTGACATAACCCAATTTGGGATTTAGTGACTTAGGGGGGTGATGTAACTCGTAACCCCGCGAGACGATTTTATTATTATTTTTTTACACCATGCATATTTCTCCAACCCTTGGCATACCGCCATAGTTTTTTTGACTTTTACATTTTGAAATTAATGTGTGCTCTTTTTATGTCATAAATGTTTTTTTTATCGCATCCAACATACATTTTTTAAGTCAATTAATCTATGTTAATTCAATAAATGAATACTTAATATATTTAATTATTTATTCTTATACAGGTAATAGAGTTAGTCCATAATAGTTTTTAGGTAGATTCTTTAATTATTAAATAGTTATGGAGATAAGCGATTTTAAAGTTTATATTTTTTTTTTAAATTTCTTAATTATCTTCTATAAAAGTTGAAATATCACGTGAGTAACTTATATCGAATATTAAAAATTCATTCCCTGCAGTACAAACAAATAAAATGATTAAAATCTTACAAGAATTGGAAACAGAATTTTGCTGTAAGGTTTTAATAATTTTGTTGAACTTTACATAACTATTGGTATTAGGACATCGATATTAGAATATTTCCGAATTATAATTGGACGTAGTTATGTAGAAAACATCCAACCCACAAAATACTAAAAATGAGTTATATACGGGTTTGGACAGCTCAATACGATATCTTTATGTGCTGAAAACGTCCAAGCTCTAAGTACTATAGTTTTTATAAATTTAATATTTTTCTAACTCACATCAAGGTCAACATCGTTAAATTAACTCTTAAACTAAAAAAAATGATTTGACTCTTTTCTGCGGTTACAATTTATAAATCCTTGGCAAAAAATATAGGTTTAAAAATATCCATGAGGTATGGACGCATTATGCGACTTTTTAATTCTACATAATAATTTTGTAAAAAATATCTAAGAGGGTTTAACGCTTTCTACGTCTCATATTATACTTTTTACTTAATACTTTATCAAATTCATAGAACATAGAACCCACATAGAAAAAAATAAGTAGGTGTATTGTTTTTCGTACACGCAAATGTAGACATTTTGTAGAATGAATCCAACATGTAAAATGCGTCGTATCCTCGTAAATAAAATATATTCTTATAATAACATGTCTAAAACAAGCCCCATACAAAAAAAAATGCAATAATGAATTAAATATCGACGTATTAGGTTTTCGTAGGTTCAAATTTTTAGAAGCTCCATGTTCTTGGGTCGGATACCTTTCTGCATGTCTGCGTCCAAGGTGGGATCGTTACACCTATGGTGTCTCATACCATAAATACATAACCACCAATCTAGGTCACTCACACAAACGTGGCGAGTATGCCGCGTAAACAAAATTGAAGAACAGCAGTGTACACGAGGCAGGGACACAGGGCGATGCCCGGAGCACTGTCAGCGTACACACACAGCTAAACTTCAAGAGAGTTCTTTTTTCGCAAAACATATAAAACTAGCCAACGCCCTGTACGCGCAGGTCAGTCTCTCAATGATCTCCGGCGTAGGTCGTCGAGTCTTTATCATTGTCTTTCTTATCGTAATTATGTACAATTTGTAATTGTTTTATCGAACGAATAAAATCATCAAATACTTATTTTTTTGGAGAATTCCCGTTACGTAACGGGTGGTGACCATAAAGCACCTTTCTCCTCATTCATTCCTCGATCACTACCAATTGGTGACTACCGACGCTCACCTTTCAACCCCAAACACCCATCTGTTAATTATTATGGAATAGCTGTGTTACACCCTGTATATTTTTTTAAATTAAACGTGTTATAAACATATAAGTGTACTTTATTTTTATTGAATTTTGATATCATGGAATAATAATTATCTGCTTGAAAATTTTTCTCTTCTCGGCACGGAAATAAAATGGACAGACATATATACATATGCGTGTACAATTTGAATTAAGCGTTAAAAACTGTTACGTGTAAAGTTATAATTAAATCTCATTGCTTCGCATAATTATACAATGGTAGTTAGCAGATGCGGGGAGATTTTCCATTTTCTTTTCTGGTACGCCTCATATTTCAATAAGGTTTCTTCTGTCAGATTGGTCAAGGTCCACCAGTCCTCATTCCGACACCAATTTTAGTAATACCAGTACTACACTGACTTTATTAATCGTCGTGTTCAAATTATTAATATATATTAATATATACTTTATAAGTTAATTAACCTTTTTACTCCCTTTATATTAATTCGTGGCGTCTGCTTGCTTGCCGGCTTGCCGTCGAACAAACTTTGGATCGATTTTTGACCCTTTTCCCGTAATCCAATCGAGCTGAAACTTTGCAAGCAGACTCGTGGCGACGATCAAGAAGATCTATCAAATTTTCGTTAAAAAAAATTAATAATTTTAGTATAATTTTGGATTTTTCAAATTTTTAATGTTTTTTCACACAAGTTGTATGGATATTTCAACGCATATGGTAGACGCGAAACCCGAAAGTGAGAAAGGAAGTATTGTAAAAACTTGGTTTTTATGGATTACTTTTTTACTCCCTTTCGTAACGTCTGCTTGCTTGTCTGTTGAAAAAACTTTGAATCGATTTTTAACCCTTTTCCCGTGATCCAATCGAGCAGACAGACTCGTGGCGAAGATTAAAATGATCTAACAAATTTTCGTTTTAAATAATTAATAATTATAGTATAATTTTGGTTTTTTAATTTTTTTTTATTACTCTCTTTAATAGCGTTGCCCGACTCGAGCCCAACTCGTGGGGTAAGCGTCAAACCTGTTTCAAAACTTGGTTTTTATGGGTTAGTTTTTTTCAGTTTCATATCGAATTTTATTGAACGAAACTATTTTGTATTATTAACATTTTAAATATTTAAAGCATTAACTTTGCGGTTAGACATTATAACAGAGTGTTAGTTAAATTAGTATAAACTACTACCAGATTTTAGGTCTACCGGTTTCGAGACGTAATAATAATAACAATAATTGTTCCGAATTTGCAAACCACCTCATAGAAAATAATTATAAATTGGACTCTAAAACAGGGGTGAAATTATTAAATACCAATAATAAGGGTTTCAAATTATATAATTTAGAAATATTTTATATTAGGGAAGCGATGAATAATAAAGCACCTCTAATAAATATCCAAAACAATTTTCCATACAGCCCTTTGTTCAATTTAACTTTCAAAAAAGATTTTGTAACACCCACTTTAGACCCCGCTCCTCTCACTATCTCTCCCTCGTAGATTCCTGATCGTTCTGTAAGCAAGTTAGTGCATGCTTGTCTTTGACTACTAATTTAACTAACACTCTGAAAATATGTTGATTTTATTATTTCACATTGTTAACATTAGCCTATCTATTGAGTGAACTTTGCGTTTTAATGTCACAAAAAATATATAGTATGGACAGTGTTTGGAAAAGCAGAACATCTTCAACCAATGCTTTAAGTAAAGTCAGAAACTTGAACATTTATAACGCCACGCCTATCAGAATATTTATTCAAAAACAAATCACTTAAAACCACCTACAATCTACTTATCATGTGACATCAGCCCTGATGATGGACCCTGCAATGGGATCCGAAACGTCGGCCAGAGAGGTCACATATACACGGCAGAATATCCCAGAAAACTGCACACAAGATTCTGAATAGCCGACATGAGAACATTTTAAAAATAGAACTTAGAACTGGAGCTGGCAGAAGAGGAACGAAAGTAGATTGAATGTAGTAGAGATGAGATCCCTCAGACGTATGTGTGGCAATTTAGGCAATTTATGATAGAGTAAAGAATGCAAATTAGGAATGAATGTAAAGCTGATAAAGAATTAAAAAAAGGGTCGCTCAGATGGTTTAGGCTTGTTGAGCGAATGAATGAGGAAAGAATGGTAAGAAAGGCATATAATTCAAGTGTTGATGGCGCCAGAAGGAGAGGGCGACCGCCGAAGACGTGGCGTGACCAGATCAACCAGATACTGGAAGATGGTCCCGTTAGAACCCTCAACAACCGGCGAGCTCGCATGCGAAGATGTATGAATGTGGATGAGGCGAGAGTTGTATGTCAGGACAGAAGAGTGTGGTGCTCTGTCCTATCTGCCTACCCCCACGGGGAAACGGCCTGATGGTAAGTAAGTAATTTTGTCAACCCCCAAACCATGTGAAAATTTGACATGTTTGAAAGAGATTTTTGGCATATAACAGTCAATTTTGGTCAATGTTTAGTTGTTCTAAAGCAGGCGCGTGCAGTGCTGGGAACATTGAAGCATGATTTTTTTGTAAACGTACATTTTGGAAAAAATTTGAAATCAAGTATTTATGCTACAGATTTTTATGACATATCAAAATATCAATGTTATGATAACAATTGTGATAGAAATATTACGAAATATATGTTGTATTACAATTTTTGCCAAATGATTGGTTACGTAAAAGTTATACTGCGATTCAGAATATTTTGAGTTTGTTCAAATCTTTCAGATCAGTGCTGGATTTATGTCACAGAGACATTATTAATCAATTAGTGTATATTATAGATATCTCACAGAGACGAAACTATTATTATGTATTAATTATGGGAAAGTAGGTATAGAAGTCATTTTGGGTGTACACAGGACTTATGACCTGTCTTTTTATGGTTGGCTTAAGTGATCACTTTACACAATTGTAAATGGCGAATGTTACAATTGTGTAAAGTGATCACTTAAGCCAACCATAAAAAGACAGGTCATAAGTCCTGTGTACACCCAAAATGACTTCTATACCTACTTTCCCATAATTAATACATAATAATAGTTTCGTCTCTGTGAGATATCTATAATATACACTAATTATACTGCGATGTTCCCATTGCACGCCCCTGTATATATCGTTTTAACGTCACTGATGAAATTGATCACGATAAATGCGCTTTTTTGCATCACCTTTCCCAGGCTTTTTACTAGCCATTAGGCTCTAATCACTCCTATGGTAATAAAGGTCTGCCCACCATCGTTACTGGCAGCAACGCAGTGTTACCTGTATATTCCGACCTTGTCCTTGGACGAGCTGGTTGAAGCCTGAAACCATTCCACCGCTCTTCCGGTCTGCGCTGATAGCCACCCACCCACCACCCCCCTCCCACATCCGCTGCGCTATCGCATCCAGCTTGCACGTGTCTCCGCCCCCACTGCACCATACAGCTGACCTTACACTTGAGATCACTTTAATTTCACCTTCATCTGGAGAAGAATCTCCGTGACGAGAACTGCAATGGGCACCCTATTTAAGAGTTGAAATTCATTTATACGTGTGTATGTTCATACTTTAATAATGTTAAGTAATTCATAATGAAATGAATTCAGACATCTGTGATATATTACGCTCATCTCTTTTATATAGCTATTTTTTTCTCACATATTTAATTATTTGTTAATGATACACGCCCTGAATTGGGCCATTATATAATGTGACTTATAAAGTTTCCAAATAGCATAGCTATCTTAGTACATTAAGAAGGAAATTTAAAAAAATATATCAATAACATGAATGAAATAAGTAATAAGTACATCAAAAAATAAAATTAAAAAAATATTAGTCTTGTGGTCAGGACTCTCGCCCGTGATCCAAAGGTCGCGGGTTCGAACCTTACTCCAGACCAGCAAGTTAGTCCTATTTTCATAGCAAAAGCGTTTAGCTTAGTTTGAAAATAGTAAGAATATTGATGTGACATACATTCCGTATTCACATCTCTATTTAAAAAAAAAATACAATAAATAATAGATTAAGTATGTAAGCAAACTATAAAATAGTAGCTACATAGATTTCGAGCTTTAAATATATCAACAGAGCTGTATTGATTGCCTAGGCGGTGCAATCTATGTATAGGTGAGTTCATAATACAGTTAATGCGCAGGGTACTTACATAAAATACCTCGCTCTGTCTTGAAACCGACCGCCCAGGTACTCTGTAAGTAATGATTTGTAATAGAAGAATGAGAAGAGTCCAACATACCGTTAATAATTTTATACAGAAAAAATTAAATCACTTACAGCTTTCCTACACGGTAGCTTCATAAATTAAGTGTACATACATTAAGAAATCATAATTAATTTGGTCCGAAAAATTGGATAATTTATGAATCTTAAAAATTTGTGTTGAACATATACATATACGAGATGGTTACCTACAATGAAAACTTTGTAGCTTTTAAAAATGAATGTATTGTATGACAATTAGATATTTTTATCACACAGTATCTTGATCTATTTTTCTCATAAATACGTACATTTGAGCAATCATCATATCCGTTTGTCAGTTTTAAAGTTCAATATAAAGGCCAAATAATGTACAATCTCAAAAATTTAGAAATACAAAAATTTTTTAATTCTAATAAAACTCTAATCAATAACATAATATTTCAAAATTCTTCACCGCTCCTTACTTTGTTTCCGTTAACTCAAACCCCACCCCCAGCTAACCCCCTCTCCCCAAACATAACTCCACCCACCTCTATCAGTACCTTAGATAACTAATTTTAATCATATGCTTTAGTTTATATAATCGTTCGTTGATGACAGTTCCCCTGTTGCGTTTGTCCGCCGCCAGACCAATCATTCCTTTGCTCCAAGCTGCGATCGTCATCACCTCCAAAACGTATTCCACCCAGGAACTCGTTCAGTTTGGAAAAATTGGGAAAACTGCTTGGAGCAAAGCCCGGACTACACGGTGGATGAAGAAAAACTACCCACGAAAATCTGCTCGAGGCTTTGTTGGACAGTTTTAGACGCAATCGATTAAATGGACTGTCGTCCATGACACCGACTCCTGGAAAACCTTTTATGTTAAAAAAAATACATTATAATTAATATAAATTAACTTTGTTTAAAGCACTTATTTATTGAAAAAAAATCAACATGTTTCAAAGCCAATGGCTTCTTCATCAGGAAAACAAAAATAATATTTAAAAATCGAAGTATAGATCAAAATATTAAAAAGTTATATATGGAAAATAATAATATAAAGTACCTAATTAATATGAAAATAAATTTAAAAGATAACTATTTGCAAAAAGGACCTGATTATTTATAATATTCAATTTACTTTTTACACTCTTTCTTATTTCCAAAATTTCTAATTTATCAAATTGTGATTCTGTATAATTTGTATGTAAAATTTGTAAACCCTTATTAATATCAAAAGAATGACCCGTAGCCAAAAGATGGTTAGCAAATTCAGAATAATTATTACTAAAAAAAAAAAAATACATTATTTAAGCCGGTTAATTATCCCCGTATGCTGGTTTGATTGCCATTTAAAATTATTTAAAATTATATTTAATGAATTTATTTAAAAATTTTAAAATAGCTGCTGGTCAATCCGCTTTTGATTGAAGCCTTAGACCTTTAATGTAATTCCTTAGACCTTTAATGTAACTCCTCGTCCTTGGACGACTTGATGTACAAATGCCGTGATCCAACTCATTTCTTGCAACAATTTTCTTCTGCGACACAATGTCTTCAGATTAGTGGCAGTTCCTACATTTATTTTTGCTAATGATTCTTTTACGTTGGTGTGCTTAAAGTATATGTCAGACACGTGTTACCCAAATCAGTGGCGCAGCGACAAAGTGCTGGCCCTACCCTCCTCATCCGAAAAACACCAATTCACAATGGCTTTCATTAGCGTCATTCCTTTTATATTATTCTTACTCGAGCGATTATAATTTTTGTTTTAACGATTTCGTAATTATGAATGTATTCAATGTCTTAGCATATTTATATATAATGGAAGGACATCGTTTTTTAACGACATCTTTTTCAGCGTGTATAAAACATTCGAGTGCGTGCCATCTATTGTTTCACGTAGATTGCGAAAAAAAAATTCATTACATATATCTTTACAAAGTTACAAATTGTTTGAAGAATATTTTTTCTTCCAAATGAAGGTTTGAACTTTGTGTTGACGTTATTATTAAAATAAAACACCAATCACTTTGTTTTCACCACTTTATTAGATATACAATCTACATGTTTCGAGAACAATTTTCTCTTCTTCAGGATTGTTTGTGTGCTAAAATTGAAAAAGATAAACCATGCCAGTGAAGAGGTTGGGGAAGGGGTGGGGGGGGCGTTCGAGGTGTTAATTATGGAATTTCATCTGAAGGGGATGGAATTCAGATGACATTCCATAATCAACATCTCCGGCCCCCTCCTTCCCCTCACCGTCCCCTTCAACACACTTGCGTGGTTTATCTTTTTCAATTTTGGTACACAAACAATCCTGAAAAAGGGAACATTTTTCTCGAAAGATGTAAATTATATATCTAATAAAGTGGTGAAAAATGAAAGAAAAATAAAACACAAAATGATTTGAGTTTTATTTTAAAGTTACAAATTTAGATTTTCGAGATACTGAGAATAATAAAACAACATAAATAAACTTCACGACCAATCTAATAGTTGGCTTGGCATCTGTATTTAACGAGGGTACCCGAATGTCACTTTCGTACTTTATCAGGATTAATCAGGTTCGAAATCGTGAAAGCTGGATGTTTTTCCTTTTTAGTCTGGGAACTTTCCAGAAATCCCGGTCCCTCCCGGGACCCCTAAGCTGACTGCGCAGTGGCTACGCCGCTGTTCCAAACGTTATTTAATTACCTACCTATTATTTTTATGTTTTTTCTTTATTTCCACATCTTAAATAGATTAAGTCACAGCTACAAATAAATTCATAGTTTTAAATATTTAAGTAATTCGATACTATACATCAGTGGCGTGCAGCCATTTAAATTCGATTTAAAATTTTAGTCGTAATTCGTCCTACGGCTGGAAGTTTTATTTCCGACGTTTCTGTACCTAACTTCATGTCGATTCTTAATTTATCTCACTTGTTTGCGCCCAAAAAATTTGTTTCATAGATCAAGTCAAGTCGAGTAAAAACTCGTCCTGAACCGTGTGTTTTGACTTATCTCTATGTCTGCGAGTTTTTTGTAATAGACAAGTAAATTTTTCATGTAATAGCTTGTTTCTTCGAAAGGTCCTATGCCAGGCGAGAACTGTGCGCACTTTACTTGCAGAAATGATATTTTTTACATATTCCACCCTAAACTTTTTATGTGAATTCTATTTCTCATTTCTATGGTGAAGGTAAATCATATTGATTATTTACGACGACATTGCTATCGATGACAAAAATAAATTGTTTGATTTATTTTTGTGAAAAGAAACGTATATGTGAAATTAGTATTGTTCCCGATTTAATTATATATAAATCGTCTTCGAAATATGTTGAAAAATTTTGCCGTATTACCTATATATAAAATATTTACTTATTTGGAAAACCTTGTTTACAATACTTCTTTTATAGTTCAGTTATTTTTGTGAATTGAAGCTACTCAAAATAGTTCATTATATACAATTAAAAAAATCAAAAAAAGTATATACTCTTATAGGTATATGCGTATATATTATTTAATATATGTATATAGTCGGTCGCAGCATAACCTAAGTTTATACCCACTGTTAAATACATAGTTTAAAGTATGTAACGTGATGTTGGTGGTCCTCGCTTAGGATTATCCTGAACAATTCTATGTTTCATTTTATTTAAAATTATTTATTGAAATATGATCGTTATTTAATTTCGTCGTTAGGCGACACGTACGGACGCAGGTTTAATATGAGTATGTCTGTATGCAATACAAAATAGAGCGAAATGTGAAAATGTTAATTAAGAAAATCATTCATTAAAGAAAGAGAAGATTTAAAAAAAAATTAAAATAGAGATGAGAACACGGAATACGTGTCACATCAATATTACTATTTTCCAATTAAGCTAAACGCTTGTAAAAAATAAGACCGACTTGCTGGTCTGGAGTGAGATTCTAATCCGCGACCTTTGGATCACGAAGCGAGAGTCCTAACCACAAGACCAACAAGCTACTCATATTACTACTCATATAAGATAACCAAATTAGTTGACGATAATACAGCATACACGTATCATAATAAAACATACACCAGCGGTTCCCAAAGTATGCGCCTGGCTTTCAGAGGCGCCTTACACCTTTTGAAATCGATCGAGAAGATTTTAATGTTCGATTGTCCGATCTAATTAACCAAGACACAAAATACAACCAAAGTGATCAGAATGCAGAAGGAGCCAGAATAAGACTAAATGCACACTAGACAAAAATATTCAAGACAAGAGCGGATGCGGTGGGAATAAGAGAAGCAAGGGTGAGGTGGCTGGGGTAACGTGTAACAGTAATGTATATGCGGTGTAGTGCGCATGAGAAGGTGACGGGTCACGTGGACCCGGTGTTCATATCATATTCGCTTTTTAAATGTAGTGATGCTTATATGATAAATAAATAATGTACTTTCTCTGTGTATGACTGAGTTCTTACCATCCTGATTTAGGGAATGCAATCCCGAGTCGCCCTTTCGAGATTAGAATTTCTGATCCCGCGGGATCCCTACGGATCGGGATCCCGAATACTATTATGTTTTTTTTTGTTTATAGAGCTGAATAATAGTAATTAACGACAATGCCTTGCATTTTTATATCAGCAATTTTAATAAAATGCTCATTATTAATCATTGCATTAATGTTTTTGTAGGCGTTTTTCCAAGCATCAATCAGTCAATGTAGTAGAGTAAAAACTACTAACTTTTAATTTTTATTACTTTGTTAGGTTGATAAAATACAGCAAATATTATTCAAAGCTATTATCATTATTTTAATGTGACATGAACATAAGTTTTAAGTACTTACTAAAAGCTCTATAGACATATATTTAACATAAAAAAATGCTGATCAATCCCGATAATCTCGTCCGATTTTTCGGTTCGGGATTGATCTCGTAAGATGCCTCGATGTCTCGCAGGATCGGGATTGCATTCCCTAATCGTGATGCACCGAAAATGTTCGAGACCCCCTGACATAGACAATGACGTAGCGCAACGAAATTATTCGGCATCCCTGTGGGACCGCGATATTTTTGATGTTACAGTTGGCTTAGCAGGAGGGAAGACGTGTCCGACATTCAGATTACGTCCTGTTTTCCGCTGGAGGGCGCATCCGCCGTGAGCCACCCTCGCCGGCGGGACCAGGGGTGGTGTGACGTCACAGCCGGCCGGGCAAGGCGCCAAATGACCGGTAATTAGTATAACGGGGGTTGCTCGCACACATCACAATTTGGTGCGAACGTTGCTAGGGTTACGTTAAAGTCTAAACTAAACCACGAATAGAGTAACCAATAATTATATTTCTGTATACGCAATGTTAATTGATTACTATGAACACAAGGGGAATGGAATATGATCTTAAGATAATTGATTTTTTAAAAAAAATCTTATTGTTTAGTATTTCATGGCATCGCAATGTAGCAGGAAGAATTGCTAATGCATAGCATTACCGGAAAATAAATAATATGTGAAGTTAAAACCTGTTTAGTCCAGAGATAGTCTATAATACTTTGCAGGTGGATACCTTGATTGTGAGTCGAAAATGTTCAAGAAACCATGAATCAATAGCATTTTTTTCTCAATATTTCTGACTTATTTATTCTAAAAAGCTAGACTATCATTACAGTCACCTATATCTATAAAAAAACCTGCAGAAATCGGAATTGAAAGGTTATTATCATTTTATTTGACCTTTATTGAAAGGAATAAGTCTTTCACATTCAATATAACGTGTGTATATATAATAAAGCCATTGTGCCGTTTAGTACATTCTGAGATGAACGAATCAATTTGTCAATTTTTCATATAAATAGTGGAGATATACTAAAAAAAACATTGCCGTTCATCCGGAAAATCTTCCTAGCAATTATTTAAAATATTTTTTATAAATCTAGTCTGTGCAATTATTTTTTAAAACACTTTCATTCGTTTATCTCAGAATGTACTAAAACGCCACATAGGATTAATTATATATACAGCGACGATAAGTTACTGTATTGATAGTCCGGCGTTTTACAAAAATAAGTTAGAAATATTGAAAAAAATGCAGAATTTGATGTCGCATATCTCCATAGCTATTGATATTAATTAGGTCACTGTTGCTTCGACATTTTCGACTTATAATTAAAGCAGGAATCTTCCTGAAAAGTATTGTGGACTATCTCTGTTACACCCTGTATATTGAAGTGGAAATAAATGAGTCCATTACAATAAATCGTGTTTAACGTGTCATAGTTTAGTCTGGTTCTAATTTGAGCGCAGATCGCTCCTGCCGAAGAGAAAGTTCTATCTGATTCTACACTAGTTGGCTTTATTGTTGTTATTATTGAGGTTATTATTAAATATTAATTTTAAATATTTTTCTCTAATTTTCGAAGCGAATTCTAAACATTTCTAGGTAATCAGGACCATACACTCTTCAATACCGCCCGCTTTACTTTTTTACATGTTTACGTGTATTATTATGTAAATCAAATTTACGTATTTACGATAAACCAACAACGAAATCCAGACTGCTGTCCGGAAATACTAAAATATTAGTACAAACGCTTGTCAGACCAGTGTACATATACGTAGCTGAGACATGAGTAGAGGAACGAGCGAGATCTGGACGTTTTTGAAAGGAAAATTTTGAGGCGTATCTTTGGACCGGTTCTAATCAATGGACTTTGCCGCAATCTCCGAAGTCTCTGCTGAATTTAAGATCAATGCAGCTTAGGAAGGCCAAAAGTAAGATGAAGCGACAATGTCCTCAAAGACATATCTGCCTTGGGGATTCAGAACCGGAGAGAGCTGGCGCAAGACCGAGATGAGTGGGTAAGACTCTTGAGCAGGCCAAGACCCACGAGGGGTTGTAGAGCCAATAGTGATGATGTTTATGATGAATATATTGTCACGGGATCGTGGAGTTGGGAGACAAACAAAACTTAAAATTAATTTAAGTTTTATTTACTGAACACTAACTTAACTGGAGCAGTATGATGTATTTCTGACAAATTTTCACTAATCATCTGTGGAAAACTTCATATTCGCCTTTCCAGAATATTCGCACTCACTCACTTTCAAACGCCCCGTAGGTACTAGTATTTCGCTGGCCGCTAGTAATTCGCGCTATAATGTCCGCTGTTTGTTTCACTCGTTTATCTCAAAACACCAACTGATTGTTTCGATTATCTCAAAACACCAACTGATTGTCTCGATTATCTCAAAACACCAACTGATTGTCCCGCTTAAATACAGTTTTGGGTTTCCAGACGTTTCGCGAATCTAGTCGGCATTTTCACTGTTTATTCTAGACCCTTCTAGCAATTTCCAATTTGTTGTAAAATGTCCAGAGTGCTTGTGACGATACATTATTTCAAGTCAGCTTCAACTACGACTTGTGTGCAATCTGTAGGTATATTAAAAATTGAATTCATTAATGCGAAAATTCAAACAAGCCCATTACATAATTTTGCAACAGTCGCGTTTCATTTCCGCTGCATTTATTTTCATCCTTCTCTTTGTCACACGGGCGCGTAATGACAATTTATTCCAACGACGCGACGCGACCAGCGCCCGGCCGCGCATTACAGCCGGGGAGGGGATGGCTCGGTGATTTATGCTACTAATTTACATTAAGGTACCGTATAGGCTGATTCGAAAAATATAGGATATCAAAAGAAAAAAAATTTTTTTTTTCATGTAACGTGAAGTGTAACAGGGCTTTAATGGTATGTCGTTTTACACTCATAGTGTTATATATAACTAATAATCTGGCACGTTCTGAATGTAACATCCCTGTCCGATCACTTAGATCCCCAACACAAGTTTTGCTGTACTACATAATTTATTTATTTATTGAGGAATATTAACAGTTTTTTAAACATATAATGTAAAAGCATAGTGTTCATTTCATAGACCAATTAAAAAGATTCACAGATGTTTAGAACAAAGTTAGATAAGATATTTTTAAGTTAATTATTTTGAATTAATTAATGAATAGTAGTAAGCAACAATGTTAAGAATGAATAATGGTAGGTAATTGAATGTGAAAGAAGAAAAAGTATATCAAGAAATAAGTTAAATAATGGGAGAAAAAGGATGAGGAGATAGAACTCAGGATAGATGCGGAGGAAGAGAAGATTAGGTAGTAATAAAGTAAAAAAAAGTAAAGTAGGTAGATAATAAGTGAATGGTCAAAGTCGATTTAGTACATGTAATCTATAGATTCGAAAATAAGGACATCAAAAGAATTTTTTTTTTTTTTTTCATGTAACGAGAAGTGTAACACGGCTTTAATGGTATGTCGTTTTACACTCATAGTGTTGTATATAACTAATAATCTGCTACTAATAATCTGGCACGTTCTGAATCTAACATCCCTGTCCGATCACTGAGATCCCCAACACAAGTTTTGCTATACCAATATAGGCTATTTATAAGTTTCCTAAAGATTAATTGAATTAATTAATTAATTAATTGAAGAATCGTGTAAATGATGATATTAATGTCTTGCTACGCTTATCTTGCTAATCGTTTTTTATGATCGGCTGTTTGCTTTTACACTACTTACCTACTGTTTTTCTGGCTTATACTTACTGTTTCCAAATTTTTTATATATAACTATGTACCAGGACACAATTATTAAGATGTCTATTTAATGCTTTCTATATTCTGTTGCTTACTTCTGTTTCGTTGTTTATAATTTTTTTTTTTTTTTTGCATTCTTATTCTATTGCTTACATACTTATTTTACTGTTACATTATTATTTTACATATAACACGTTATGTGAACATAACATTTTATGTGAAAAGTATTGTAGTAAACATTATTAACTTTGCCTGTCTCAACATAGGTATAGTCAAACCAAAAACTGTACAATTTTTAATACAGAAATAAATAAGTAAATAAATAATGCTAACATTTCTTCTTAATACGCGCCCAATTTAAAAGCGAATTTTATTATACAAAATTGAAAGTTGTTTGATTAACATTTAATAATGAATTAACACTATTAGGCCGAGTATTATCGTTTATCGCGTAATCAGACTTCGTTGACCTTGGAATACCACGATCTCCTGTACTTAAGTTACTGCGTCAGACAAACAGAGGCGAAGGGGTTTTGTGTGGTCGCCTCGCCGCGCCGCTTACACAGCGTCAGCGACGTAGCGAGGGTGATCGCTTTAGCGTTTAAATATTGCCGAACTGGGTGGCGAAAACGTAGCGCCGATACGGGAGCTATTGCTCGTAAAACGGCCCTGGGTATGCGGTGGGTCCCTCTTGACTACTGCTTATGAAGGCCAAGACCCTCAATAATCAACTTGTAACATAATTTTTTTGTATTTATAATTTCTGAACCACAAAAAATTTTACCCTGTATCGTGTTATTCCCTGTAATTTTTAATTTTTTTTTAAACTGCTTAATTAAAGTGTACTATGTAACTTAATTGAAGTAAAGATACAGTCAACGTTAATTAAATCAAACAAAGTAGTTTGCACTGTTATTTTTTGGGTATTTCGATTTTTTTTTTGTACGAGTATATTGAATACGAATGAAAATGCGAATATTTTAAAAATCTTTTTTTTAAATTGTTGTGCTTCACAGTGAAATTTTCCTGACTGCGGTTAAGGCCGGGAGATTTAATCGAAAAAGCGATTAAAAATATTTCAGTCTATATTTATATTTTTACTTCCTTCCGTTTTTTCAAATTGGAATCATTACAAAAGTTTGATTACTAGCATAGCGGCCCGATATATAACGTCGCGGAATATTTTCTAAATTTGAATTACTCCGTCGGTATTCATAATACGTACTTCACTACGAATGTCGAAAATCTAAATTGACTGACAAATGTTTTTAGAATTGAATCTTCAAAGCATAAAGTGTCTTATCAATGCTCAAAACATCTGACATTTTAGAAATATATTAAATTACTGTAAGTTTAGCGTTATGTTATATGTTTTAATTCGTCTTTAATTGTTGTTATATTTTACAAAGAAAGGGAGTATAACAAAAACTTGGTTTTTATGGGTTAGTTTTTTTAAGTTTCTACTCTAGACAGTATTTATTATAGCCATTATTATATTAATTTTATTGTTATCAACGTCACTGTATTTTTTTTTTATAAACGGTAATATATATTTTTTAAATGTATATAACAGTATATTTGAAAAAAATAAATAATTTAACAAGAATTAAATCACGCGAAAAAAATATCAGTAAAAAAAATTTCACGAAATTCAACCTGTTACGCTTCTTTCCATGTTGTTTCATTGTTTCATTGTGTTGGTGTTTATACCTGTAAACACCAACACAACGAAACAACGTGTCTCGTACGCACGGCTTACACATACCAATTCGATTGTCTTTCTTAAATGGAAAGAGGTATATTCCGAGCGATGCGTCCTTCCCGCTTTTCCTAGCGAATTATATTATATCGCCTACTATATACGATATGTAATCATTATTTTTCTACATTGTGTATGGCTTTGGCATTTTGCTATGGTCGATCTCAAGTTATTTTTTGCAAGCAAGCATTGGCAAGCGGCACGAATATGTATGTCCTATTTTGCGCGTATCACCACAGTTGAATTAACATCTAAATGGTTTATTGACAGAAGACTTGACAGCAATTATGCGGAGATGCATCCTCTGGCATTATCTTCGGAGCTGAATCATTTCTTTTTATGTATTCAGTGTATGGCAAATACAAAAGCAATCTAGAAAGCGAAGACCGATTAGCTTTGCCGTTTAGAAATGTTCCATTTCATATTTAGATTACCTCCTGCATTAAGCATTTATGATGTCAGTTCATGAGCTTTAAAATAAGTTGTATGGATTTAAGATTTATTACAGTTGTTTAATCGGTCGAGATTCGATTCTCGACTATTAGGCGTATTCAAGTGTATATGTTAAATAATTCGGAAGAATATAATATATACATTAAAACTAACATTGCTTAATATTCCACTTTAAAATATAGTAATTCATGAGAAAAGACTACAGATGTCTCTAGGATAGTCCCTTCAAATAAACGAAAGGTTTCAGATTTAGAACATTAAAAAAATTGAAAATATGTGGGTGTTCTTACGATGGAATCGGTGAACGTTGCATTGTGTAGAGTCATCACTTAAGCCAGCTCATACAGATCGTAAGCCCTGGGCCCTCCTATAAAAGGCTTTTATCGATACATGTTTGTTATGTAAATAGTTATGAATCTCTGAGACTTTATAATCCCTATTATAATAATTTTGTTGTCCGTCCGTCCTTTCGTCCGACCGTCCGTAACTTCTTAGTAATTTTTTTTTCCGAAATTTTTTTTTACCGAAATTTTTTTTTCATATATTTTTCTACTAAAATAAATACATACTTAATACTTAGGAACCGACATTTAAAATACCGTCGTTTTTGACGGGTTACAGCAAGTCTTCGGTAGAGTGCTCTGCCAATGATGGCAAAGCGGGGTCTTTTATTGATTTTTTTTTATTTTCGGGAATAGAAAGAAGTCGCACGAGTCCATCTCAAATGCTTGTAAACAATAAATATTATTTGTCACGAACCAAATTTCTTCTAGGCTTCTCAAGGAAAGTTACGCCACTGGGTGCACTACATAATTTATTTATTTATTGAGGAATATTAACAGTTTTTTAAACATATAATGCTCATTTCATAGACCTGTTAAAAAGATTCACAGATGTTTAGAACAAAGTTAGATAAGATATTTTTAAGTTATTTTGAATTAATTAATGAATAGTAGTAAGCAACAAACAATGTTTAGAATGATTAATGGTAAGTAATTGAATGTGAAAAAAGAAAAAGTATATCAAGAAATGAGTTAAATAATGGGAGAAAAAGGATGAGGAGGTAGGAGTCAGGATAGGTGTGGAGGAAGAGAAGAATGGTGAGTGAATGGTCAAAGTCGATTTAGTACATGTAATCTAAAGCATTCTTTTAAATTTAGTAAGACCAATGTTGAAGAGGTCAATATCGATACAATTATTATTGAAAGAAATGTATTTTGTGTATGCGATGCTCTATTTCTCGGAACATGGAAGAGCACGTTTTGTCGGGTACGTCTGCAGGGAACTTGAAAAGAGATTAAGTCCAGTTGATTAGGACAGTCGAGATATCCTCTCAGTAGTTTAAATAATAGTGTTATATCAACACGTGCTCTTTGCTGTTCCAGAGTTTTTAAGTTGTGGAAATGTAGTGCTTCGTGATAAGAGTCAAAAGATAAGATAATTCTAGTGTTGAGGTGGCGAAGAAACTTCTTTTGTTCTGTTCAAGTCTCGCAATGTGTTTAATTTTTGCGGGTTCCACGCTTGAGATGCATATTATGTATTTGATACATTGCGATACGTTTGGGTGACATCTGTGTACTGATTGCATTTCCTGTTCTTCGCATTTTATCGGCCAGATGTTGTGAAAACGTTTTATCAATTGGCTTTATTAGCCACCGATCGAAGCATGTGGCAGATGAGTCCAAGTCGGGGGCAATCACTCGCCGAACTGCCAAGGCGGGTCCTGGCCGCCATCCAGCTTGACTCACCATCTCAATCTGACACTAAATAATGCTCAAATAATATCACATCGCGTATTAAATACGACGGCGAAATATACGACCTGTGTCGGTTTCACGACAAATGTCGCTGTTAATTGTCGTCGTTTTACGACAAATGTCAATATTATACGATTAAAATTACGACCTTGCGTCTCACCACCGTTTGATTTGTGCACGTTTGACAGATGTATCGCACACGTGTGTTGCACTTGTATGTGTTGGTCTCGTTACCTAAATATCCCACCTGTTCGCGAGATAACACGAAAGTGAATAGATGAAAAAACTGACCCATAAAAACCAAGTTTTTATTTTACTCCCTTTCTCATTTACTAGTGGAAACTTGTTTGGCGCTTAACCTACGCGTTGGGCTTCGGTCGGGCGACGCTACGAAAGGGAGTAATAAAATTTTTCCAAAAATCCAAAATTATACTATAATCAGGTTCCGTGTCTACCAGACGCGTCGCATTCTTACTCGGTTGTACGAAAAAACCATTAAAAATTTGGAAAATCAAAAATTATACTATAATTATTAATTTTTTTTAACGAAAAATTGACAGATCTTTTTGATCATCGCCACGAGTATGCTTGCAAAGTTTCAGCTCGATTCGATCACGGGAAAAGGGTTAAAATCGATCCAAAGTTTTTGCGTTAAAGAAACAGACAGACGCCACGAGTTAATATAAAGGGAGTAAAAATAACAAAATCTGCTTAATGTCAATATCCCTATCATTGTATTGGAAATGTTGGCTTAAATGTTATATTTAGACAATTTGTATGAAGAGATAGATTAACAGTGGGTGAAACAAACAAAACTCTCATCACATATATTATTATACCTAATAACCGTTATTTTAACTGGTTATGAAGCTGATCTGCAGTGCTTGGTATCCAGGATGTCCGATGTATGCATGCAGAGTGAACTTCTGATGAATGTCAGCAAATCGAAAGTGATGGTATTCGAGAGAGACGAAAGAGTGACTAAGTGTGATGTAATTATAAACAACGAATGCTTAGAACAAGTGAACGAGTTTGTGTATTTGGGAAGTATGTTTAGTAGAGACGGCAAGGCTGAGAATGATATCGAAAGGAGAGTAACTGCGGGAAACAAAGTTAATGGTGCACTAAATGCAATTATGGCCAATAAGGAATCTGTCAAAGAAGCAAGACTAGCGGTACATAATGGCGTTCTAGTGCCAACCCTTATGTATGGAAGTGAAGCCTGGAATTGGCAAAAGAGAATGAAAGTAGACTGAATGCGGTGGAAATGCGGTCACTAAGACGCTTGTGTGGAAAATCTTTGGTCGATAGAGTGAGGAATGAACAAATTAGAAGTGAATGCAATGCTGGCTGTAGTGTGGTAGATAGAATAAAGAAAGGAGTGCTGAGATGGTTTGGTCATGTGGAACGTATGAACGAGGAAAGGATGGTTAAGAAAATATATGAGGCGAATGTTGATGGCAACAGGAATAGAGGGCGTCCGCGAAAGACCTCGCACGATCAGGTACTACAAGTATTTGAGGATGGCCCTGTTAAAAGCCGCAACAACCGTAGAAAGTGTATGAGAAGATGTATGAATGTGGCCGAAGCAAAAGTGGTGTGCCAGGATAGAAGAGTGTGGCGTTCAATCCTCTCTGCCTACCCCTGCAGGGAAACGGCGTGATGGTTAGTTAGTTAGTTAGTTATTTTCGATAAAGTTATTTGGGATTTGTATTTGATTGGTAACTTAGTTGTTGTATAGTGACGATGGTTGCCTGCATGATTGCGAAAAATCAGTTCCCAATCTATATTTTTTTAAATAATAATAATAATAATATCTCATTTTTTATTGTATTACACTTCGACTACTGGGGATTACCTTTTTGAAGGCAATCGACTATTTACATAGCAAAGAGAGTTAAAAAATATAATTTAGTATACATTACAATAAATTTTTTATGAGAAAAAATATATAATAAATTTAAATTTGATAAAATAACTAGGAACAGAAATATAGATTTATCGGTAAAGTAAGGTAAAGCAAAAAGAGAAATCGAAATAAAATATAAGTTACAAAATATATAACAATTTTTTTAAATAAGCAAAAAACATTGAGAGAAAATTACACAGCATTACACAGGAATTCATTTTAGGGATTTCTCAGATAAACTAACCCTCAGCTACTACAGAACAATCGTATATGCCAAATTATTTCATCAATTAATTGCATGAATAGGTCTTGTTATATTATTAGAAAACCAAACGACGCGCTAACGAGTCTGCTTGAAGAGAAAATTGGTTTATATTTTACCGCGTACTCTCATCCATATTATTCACATTGCCTACGCGATTTCATTATTCAGACGTATAATTCATCCCTTACTCAATTTCTGCTATTTATATCGTGCCTTTGATAGCCGTTCTTAGGCAGCGGTTCTCAACATTTATCTAAATGCGCATCACAAAAATGAAACGTGCATTAATAAGTTTCTTGTGGTTGGACAACGAGACCTTCTGCAAATTATAGTATTTCTAGTGAAACTAACTAACTTACCAGAACTCCGTAATCTGAAAGAGTAGGCGGTGAGGCGACAAAATAATGAGGCATAGAATGCCACATTATTTTGTCGTAGCACACATCTTCCTATATACTCTCGTGTCTCATCCACATCTTCTCATAGGGCTGTCCTTCAATATTTGATTTATTTATCATGTCAAATCCTTCGCGCACACCCTCTGTTCCTGTTACCTTAACTTACCTAACACTCCTCATACATTTTCCTTACTCTCCTTTCCTTGCTCATAGGTGTTACATTGCTAAACTATCTCCACGACTCTTTTTTTACTCCCTTTCTTTTAACTCTGCTTGTCGCTTGTCTGCCGAAAAAACTTTGGATCGATTTTTAACCCGTGTCCCGAAATCCAATCGAGCTAAAACTTTTCAGGCAGACTTGTGGCGACGATAAAAATGATCTAACGAATTTTCGTTTAAATTTTTAGAATTATTATAGTATAATTTTGGATTTTTCGAAATTTTAACGGTTTTTATTACTCCGCTTCGTAGCGTCGCCCGACTCGTACCCGACGCGTGGAATAAGCGCGAAACCTGTTTCAACTAGTAAATGAGAAAGGGAGTATAATAAAAACTTGGTTTTTATGAGTTAGTTTTTTATTCTGTCTATTTTGCATGTACAGAATCACACATGTGCTGTAATCACGTATGTATACATCTATAATCTATATGTACATACATATATATGTTTTCCCCACTTACTCATGATCATGTCAGTTACTACGAGTTGAGGCAAGCGCATATACTTCAATTGAAAATAAACTGTTACTTACCTGATGGTAAGATGGTAACGGCGTGATCGCCGTTTCCCCGCGGGGGTAGGCAGAGAGGATAGAGCGCCATACTCTTCTGTCCTGACATACAACTTTCGCTTCGTCTACATTCATACATCTTTGCATGCAAGCTCGACGGTTGTTCAGGCTTCTAACAGGACCATCTTCCAGTATCTGGTTAATCTGGTCATGCCACGTCTTCCGTGGTCGCCCTCTTTTTCTGGCGCCGTCAACACTTGCATCATACATCTTTCTTACCATTCTTTCCTCATTCATTCGCTCAACATGCCCAAACCACCTGAGCGACCCTATTTTTATTCTCTGTATTATGCTACGATCAGCTTTACATTCATTCCTAATATCTTAATTCTTTACTCTATCGTACATGGATTTACCACACATACGTCTAAGGTACCTCATCTCCACTGCATTCAATCTACTTTCGTTCCTCTTCTGCCTGCTCCAGGCCTCATTTTCATACATTAGTGTCGGTACCAGAACATACTTCCCAAGTACACAAACTCATCTACTTGTTTACTTATCTATTGCACAAATTAGCCATATACCAGTCATTCCTCTCTTGCCACCTGTTGTATGCGCACCACTGGTTGAGAAGCGCTGATCCAGGGCAATTTTCGTTCTATATTTGATATTTTAATATAGTCTATTTTTATCTTCACAGCCTGATGAAAACCCACATAACTGCTTCACAAAGGGATATTTATTCTTGAAAAGCTTTGTGTTTTCATTTCAAGCAACCTAATATTTACTCTTCATTTTCATATTTGGTTCTTTGTTTTAATTATAGGAATAATTTTAGATTAACTTTGCTCAATTATTCACCGGAAATAAATTAAAACGTCACGTGGCTCAGATTCATATAAACCGCTTTATTTAACTGTAAATGGTTACGGGTATTTTAAACGAACCGTATGTTTTTCCGAGAGACAATTCTCGACGTTTCGTTGAAGTGGTATTCAACGTCATCAGGAAAACGACCTGTACCCGCGGAGGCATAGGGCGGACTATACCACGTTCTCGTTCGATCGTTCTCCTGATGACGTTGAATACGACTTCAACGAAACGTCGAGAATTGTCTCTCGGAAAAACATACAGTTCGTATAAAATATTTATTTAGTTATTTATTTTAAAAAAAAATCCTTGTTTACAATATATAGGTACTTAATAATAATTTAACAATATAAATATAAGATAAGATTACACAATTTTTTTTTGTTAGATTTGTGGATTATGCCACTCTACTAGGCTACGCCTGTCCCAGAGTGGCGTTATAGGACACAATTATAATATTTTTTTGAATTCGTCAAGAATATTTTTTTTCATAAGGTAATAATTATGTATCTACAAAGTATCAAGTACAATGTTAGTGATAAGTTGAGTGAGTCATAAGTCCAAGTGTAAATATGTGTAGAATATTGTTTAATGTAAAAAGGGTTAAAGTTTTGTTTAAGATTATTTTTTATTTTCCTTAATTAATTAATTTATTTATAAAGTATATATTTTTATTTATAGACATTATTATGCAATTACAGTAAGTAACTTTTCAGTTGCTGTTCTACCTTTAGAGGTAAGCCAGTTGTTTGCTAAAGCTTTTATTTTATTAATTGAGTATACTCTGATTGTCGGGAAGTCTGTTTTAAATATGAAAAATAAATATCCGTAACCATTTACAGTTAAATATGTCTAACGACCGTAATAATAACCTTAACTCTTTAACCGCTTTGTTGTTGAAATAGCGAAATTACTATGGTGATTATTATCCCAAAACTTAAAAATAGACGGGATGAAGAGGCTCGAAGAAATCCTGCTTCCGTTGATATTGACGAATCGACAGTTAATGACAGAAAACACGAGACAAACAACAGGAATTGATAAATCGAAGAGGACTCTTCAAGAACCTCACCAAAACTATTTAAAATGACAGAAAACGCCTTGGAAAAATTCTTGGAATCTACTCCATCTGGGTTTAAATCTTTACATATAAATAAGCTTGTAAGTCGTTGGCAAAAATGCTTAGAACCGAAAGTCTCTGAACTTTGATTAATTAAGTTTATTTTTTCTTAAGATATGTTTAATATAATTTGAAGGTTAAATTCTACCGTTGTTATTGGCCTAATTGTTTTTTGTCAAGACCATTTGTACTTGATTTTATTACTATTTTCAGGCATTTTGTATTGTAATCCATTCCCATTTCAGAGCAAAACTTATTTCTTGTTCCACCTATAACCATTAATCACACGTACGTGGGCCCGCTGCGATATATATTAATTCTCCTTATATTTTATCTCTTCGCAAGGAAAGTTATCGTTATATAAATGTAATAAAGCTATTGTAATTAATATTAAGGTCTGCAAAGCTGTCGCGCTCATAAATTTGTTGATTCCGTTTTTAGACGCAAACAGTATGGCAAACAATGCTTGCGTTTTTTGGTCAGTTCCAATATACAGTCGGGCCCAAATGATGCCATAAATATTCAATGAGGGTGGGTTGATTATACTGCCTGGTGTCTAAAACCTCTCCATCATCAACATCAGTGACAGAAGCACAGAAAATACTGCGAAGAAAGGTTTATACGTGATTATGTTTATTATGGGTATATGCATACATTTTTAAATATCAAAAGAGTCTAAAAACATTGGTAACTACACATTATCAATGTCTCTCGAACACTCCACATGAATCTAGAATCAACTGGACTATTCTCGAAGACACCATTATCACTAGAAATGTGGAGGGACCGGTCGAACATTCGCGAACCAACATTTACGTATAAAAGTGATGAAAAGCTCGCTTGCGGCCAGAGTTCTTTTGACAGCCGCAACAAGACCAAAGAAAGGCGAACCCGTGCGAATTGACCAGAGACGAAAAACAAGCGATTGACATAGGGCGCGAGTGGGTACTTACATGCGAAACTGAGCTGTACGACCTGGCGATAGATAAAAGTGTAGCGAAGATTTTAGTGATAATTAGTGTGAATTACGAAATTTGGTGTGAATTGCGGAATGGTGCTCCGATTAAATTCGTGTCCTGTAAATTATTTAAATTAATAAATTGATAATTAATTTCCAGTGTTTTATTTGCCTCCCATAGCCACGGCTCCGTGATAATGCAGAAATAATATTTTTATTAGATTGTTCTAGGAACACAATAATTGGATTTTTTCCACAGAGGAAAAATTATAAAAATATAAAAGTCTCATTTACCAGCGGCGACATCTATATACTGTTTCATGGGATTGATACATTTTCAAACATAGATGGCGATAGCGTAGTTGTATAAAATATGTAAAATGAGGTACGTAAATAACATATATGCAACTTTCAAAAATTTGATAGGTGTATGGTTTATCTAAGGTGGAGTCGTAAATGTTACATTGCGTAAAGTGATGAAGACTTCCATACATGATTTCCTATATACATAGCTTCGTCTCTGTGAGACATCTATAATTTATCTTTAGTTAGTAATAAAATAGAGTCGCGAGAAGTGAGAAGAACTGCATACGGTCGAAGTTTTCAAATAAACGAACATTTGAGAATTAAAAGTAAATTGATGGGAAGCGCCACCTTGTTCAAAAAGCTTCTGGAAGTCCAGGATCCTATATATATTGCGCGTCTGCGAGCGCTATGGTTCATTCTTATTTTTGTCGTTTGGGCAAAACCATAAAAACGAAACCAGCGGGCGAGCAATAGACAGAGCGAATTAAGTGCTCCACAGACGGGCGAATATTCTAGCAGACGAATATAAAGTGTTCCACAGACGAGTGGCTACGGCGGATTAGTGTGAATTAAAAAACAGTGCTTCAAAATATGATTTTTATTTACCTTCATATAATTCCGCTGTGTCATAATCTTCTCGCCCAACGAAGGGGTTTAGTGCATATCTGTAAAATTTTATTTAATTCGTCTACAGTGAAGTTTGAAGGCGTTCATTTAGATATTGTATGGCTTAGACAACATTTCGTCGCTGTATATATAATTAAGCCTATGTGCCGTTTAATACATTCTCAGATAAATGAATCAATTTTTCATATAAATAATAGAGATATACTAAAAAAAACATTGCCGTTCATCTGGCAAGTCTGCCTAGTAATTATTAAAAATATTTTTTATAATTCTAGTCTGCAATTATTTTTTAAGACAGTTTCATTCGTTTATCTCAGAATGTACTAAAACGACACATAGGCTTAATTATATATACAGCGACGATTTGTGTATCGATCTCTACCGCTGATTTTTAGCATCTTATCAATATATGTAACATATTTTTCAAAGGTTTATTAATCTTAATAATTGTGATAAGATTATTTATCGTGATCAAGTATGTACTCCATTACTTTTTACGTTTGTCGCTGCTGATTATTTTGTTTATTACAGGTTGATAATAATTATATAATCACCTGTCAAGGTATCGCGTGAATCTATGACCTAAATACACGCATAGACATCACATCGATATTTAAACGTGCAAAATTATCATATTTATTAAAATTTTGGGACCGAAGTTTCCGGCCTGATACGGTTCTAAGAATTTTAGTCCTCGTTGCTTACATAACCTTATTTACATGGGTCATGTAAGTAACGAGACTATATTTTAAAATACCTAATTTTTTATTATCTAACTACCTTCAGATTCAGACCGGAAACTTTTGGTCTTCATCTCATTGCTAGTTGTTCCAATTAGGGAATGCAATCCCTAGTCGGGAATGCCCTTTCGGGATCCCGAATACTTTTGTCTTTTTTTTGTTTGTAGAGCTGAATAGCAATTTACGACAATGTCTTGCATTTTTATATCAGCAATTTTAATAAAATGTTCATTGTGAATCATCGCAGTTAAGTTTTTGTAGGCGTTTTTCCAAGCATCAATCAGTCAATGTAGTAGAGTTAGTAGTAGTTTAATTACTGTGTTAGGTTGATAAAATACAGCAAATATTATTCAAAGCAATTTTCATTATTTGAATGTGACATGAACATAATTTTTAAGTCCTTACTAAAAGCTCTATAGACATACACAATTAAAAATATAAAACATAAAAGATGTTGATCAATCCCGATATTCCCAATAATCTCGTCCGATTTTTCGGTTAGGGATTGAGCTCGTAAAATATCTCGCGGGATCGGGATTGCATTCCCTAGTTCCAATGTCAGGAGTATTCTTCATTTAGTATTGATAAGAAAATGTTAAGAAACTTTAAAGAAATATCAACAGATGTATTGCTTTAAAGTTACATTTTTTTTCAATATTTATGAGTTATTTTTTATAAAATATTGGATAATCATTTTATTGATTTATGGACCAACCGACAAAGACGATGTATATGTATCAAATAAAAATTTACATGTTCATTAAGTTAAATTCATTGTTTATATAATTTAATAAATAAATTAAATACATTTCAGATTGTATTATTGTAAATCGGTGTCATCTGATTTGTATAGATCCTGTCCATTAATAACAATGTATCATCTGAGGTTTTGATCAAAATTCTGACAGAAATTTTCTCTTTAAAACTGTGTTTTAAACGTGTCAAATTTACTAGTAATTTCGGAGATAACGAAAAACAGTAATAAAGGGTTTTCAATAGGAAAGATATTATTTTATAAAATGGTGGCAATCATAGTTTTATTTTTATTTTTGATATTTTTTAATTCTGACAATCCACCATAGTTAAGTACATGATTGCACAATTTGAAGTTCCAAGAAATTCATGAAAATAAGCTTTTGTGAATACCCAACATGAACTTCGTCAAGATTATGGTCCGCATAATAGATCTAATGTACCTACTCGCTAACCGGCGAATCGTTGCAAAATTTGAAAAGGAATTTACTATTTGCGTTACTAAGCCGCCAATAAGACTTCGGAATGCAATAAATTAAGGGATAATTGCTGCTGAAGCACAGTTACTACTTACTAGTGTTACAGAAGATACAAATATATCAATTACTGTCGTTCTCAAGATTTGGCCTTTTGGAAGGGAATTTGGAATTTTGCGAAAAGATTTACACCTTAAAAAATTGCGTTGACCCAAGAACTGAAGCCGTCGCGAGTTTGGTGATCGTAATTTTGCCTAAAAAAATCATTATTTCATTGGATTCTACGAATTCACTCCTATAAACGAAGCCGAGGTGGTAATTAATTTTTTATTTTATTTAAAACATAACGCAATCGTTAGTGCTTCAAAATGAAAATAAAAATTTATTGTAGGTATATTAAACGGTCATACGGTCCCCCAAGGAACCGCTTTGTCAAAATCCTCGGTCTCTGGGCGCGATTATTATTTAAAAATTGCAAATTAAAAACATCTAAAGACTCGAATTGAAAAACCAGCCTATCGTGCGGTAAGTATACGTTTCACACGAACATGGAATCTATCACTTGCGGTTTCTTTTATTGTTCGCTCACCGGCAGGAAACGGCCGACTTACATCATTATATTCTTAAGCAGCGCTTCCACGAACAATCTTTGTCTAGCGAGCATTGTGTCTAGAGTAGGTAGTGAAAGGGAACCTTTTTTCACCAGTAGGTCAAAGTATAGGACCAATTAAAAAAAAAGTGTGTTCCATAAATATCAAAATTTGTATTCCAATTTGGCTTCCTACACCGAATGTAGGTACGTGTTTTAGCATTTTAATTACAAGTGTAATAAAATGGACCGTTATATTTTTAAAAACATCGTACGGAGATTGTGTTTGTAAGAGGTATGATTATATGGATCAGAAGGATGACAAAGGAATGGTATTCCGTCTTCAAGTCGGTTGATAACAGTTTGTTTATAGCAGGCAGTATAGGTAAATTGAATGGAAACGCGTACTTACGTTTTTTACACTAAATCTATTTAATGTTAAATTACAAATATCGAAATATACTTATTGAATATACGGTGGAAAGAGAGTGAGTAGAAGTCAGAAACCGGAGAAAAGTTAAGAGTTGTGGAAGCTAGTGGTTGCTATACGGCGCATGCGGCCAGTGCTCTGTGGTGTACATCCAGACTATGTCACGCATTGCTTACTGATCCATAGATGGCGGTACACGCCCTCCATAATCGTAATAATGTTTATTTGATGATAAATCATGTTTGTTGATAGATTTTTTGTGTTGTTTATTAAATTAATAAAATGCATCACAAGAGCTTCTGCCTGGATGATGTGATTAGCGCTGTTAGATTAGACTGTGTTAAAAAATACCTTCGGCAACGGTGGTGTAACACAGTGTTACATGATTAAAAATCGACATAGTTTTTAGTATGTGGTAAAAAATAAATATTTCCGATACAGATAAGATTTTTTAAAGGTCCTTTTATATAATTATGTAAGGTAAATATACATATTTTCATTATTTTAGTAAATTATCATAAAATCATGGCATATCGAATTTGCGTGCGCACAGCCGACTTTTCATTACCAACTAAATTCAACGACGCGGCGACTGCAGTGTACGCGACTTTACCGCGCTCTTTCGATATTGTTTTCTCTTTCACCGAAACCCAAGCAACCGCCACCTCTGCCCTACATGAAATGTGTGGTATTTTCGTGATCTTTCTTGCTCGATTTAACTGCGACGTGCAATATTCTGCTCTCTTTTACACACTGACCGAAAATACGGGAGTAATGAATAAATATTTTTTAATTACAAAATCCGCACATTCGTAACAGTTTAATTCAGTCATTTTGGTGTGAAAATGTCTATTCGACGATTACAAAAATGTGACGTTTTAGTTTTCGTAAATGAGGTAGATATTTCATATTTTCTATGACATGTAGACTTATGTTACACCACCGACACACAGGAGTTAGCAAAGCTGGCATGTTTCGTAAAATATTTGGACAATGTTGTATGAAAATGTGATTTGAAGCGTACGTATCTTGAATTACAACGCTTTACTATTCGTTTTTTCATTGGACTTTGCATTAGAGATTTTTTGTCTTATCAATTTACAAATAAGCCAGGTCAAGTCGGGCTAATGTCAGGTCAGTGCCGCCGTAAGCCCATTGGCAAACGATAAGCTGATTTAGATCTGCGCATTTAATTCAATCGAGCTTTTATCGCTTGTTTATGGCCTAGCTTCATGCTACGCTGGTTTAATTATTACAGAAACGGACGAAAAATAAGTCAAGTGATCGGCTCGTGTGCATGTACTACGAGCTAATTTTGTCGGCGGATCCCACGTAAAATGTGTACAAATGGGAACTATTAATTACTAAACTTATCTAATTAAGTAGTTGGAGACTGACATCAAAGTGTGTGTACACTGCAGTGGTGTGTGCTGGGTAATGGACTAAAGTTATTCTACTAATAAGGGTGCTGTAATCTGAAATAGGGGCGCTTTGCACGGGAATTGAATAAATACTTATGGGAGTTATTTTAAATGAGTTATAAAAATGAATATATACCGTAAATTCGTTACTTGATGGAATTAAAACTTAAGATAATTAGAGCACGGTGTTGACATTTTTGTATTATTACTTCATTATATTTAGTTTTATATTTAAGCAATTGGTGAATTTAAAAAAATAAATGGTTTTCTATTCATGAATTTTCAGCTTCAAAATCCCGTAGTCATTATGTTCCTTGATTTTTCACGGGCCTACGGCTAGTTACTATAGCACGGCTAGTTGAGAATATCTTCAAGTTATTTTTTTTTTTAAATTTATTAGAGTCACTAACAGGATAATAGGTACATGATACTCTGATAATAAACATTTTAGTGAAGACTATGCCCATTATCCCAATTACAAGTGTCTTCGGCACGCTCTAGTAACATGTATTTTTGCAATTAATTACATTTTACATGTACATTTATGTGTATTGTATATTAAGGAAATGACTAAAAATATTAAACCTGAATATATGTAAAAACCTTTGAGATTTAACTGCAGGGAAACTGATAGGAGAGAAGCGACATTTTTTTAAATATATCACAAATTAGGAAGAAAAAACCTGTAATTTTTGAACAATATTTTTATATATAGGATGTTCTTAGAACACAATTATTGGATTTTGTCCAAAGAGGGATAATTGTATTAATTAAGATAAATTATAGAAAAAAAAATTCAGGCGTTTTCTGTGTAGTCATATATATGTACATTAAAATAATAGGTGTTGCTTAATATTCCAGAATTCAGTGGACCGTCCTTGACTCTTCCAGCAATTTCCAATTCGCTGTAAACGTAAAGCTGTAGAGAGCTGTAACATCATTGATTATGTGCAACTCCTTCCGCTGTTACCATCTCATAGATTTTTATTACTAACACGGATTTGCGCAGTGTAGTTAAAAACGTTTTGCAATACTTCAGGTAAAAAACATGATATATATTGCGAGCATGCCCAGCTTATTAGTTATTCCCAAGCTCTTCCGCGATATGGTTCTAGTTAACATAATACCTACTATTACTAAGCTTTATAGCACACTATGACTTACTATGACTAGGGTTGCAAACTTTTTTTGTGCTAATAAAGTACGGTTATTAAAGGTAGAAAAAAAAGTACATTGTGTCAAAATAAAGTACGATTTATTTTACTTTTTAATTTTGTTTAAAAACATATTTTTCATTACTTTTAGCAACTTTTAACAAATAATTATCACTATTAAACAACTGCACAGTATGTTTGAAGTCTATATTATTTAAGTTAAAGTAAATAAGTCATTCATTTTTATCAGATTCAGAGACGCTTTTTTCTTTCGTCTTGCCATTTGCTATTCATCACAGAAAAAAGTATAAATCCAATTAATCGTATTTTAACTGCACTGAATCCGCCTCACACAAAAAAAACAAGAAATTTTTACAATGACATTGACTATGTTGATATTTGAGGTTAGGTTGCATTAAAAAACGAGCATTTATGTAGCGACCGCCACGGGGTATATCGTCAATTATCAAACCTATTCGGCAACAATCGATAACGTCATCGACCCGGTAACTATCGTTCCGTTTTACGCAAAAATTTCTACGATCAATTTTTTTTGTATGTTATAAGAAAAATGAATCCCAGAGAAATCAAATCATGCGAAATAAAGTATTTTCGCGTACTTTATTAGTATAATTACCCGTAATAACGTATAATACTTTATAATAAATACGGGTGGCAACCCTAACTATGACCTCAGATCACCATAGATTCTTTAGCATAATATTTTTATTCCTATGCTTTATATAAACAGTGATTGGCACATTGCGTAGAAGAGGAAGACACGCCTGTAATACCGGCGCGCGAGGTTGGGAACGGATTCGGTTAGATGGCAGATTTCAAATATTTACATTTTTCTAAATTAAAGACGTTGAAAAACCAACTGCTGCCGCTAAATATTGAGTAAATATTTATGCGTATTTTTGGTTGCGCATTTAAACCGCATTTCGATGTACAAATCCACAAATTAGTGATGGTATTTTAACCGGTGACACACTAACCGTTATTTGAGATTTGTATCTGGTTGCGTCGGTGATTGGTAACTGATTTTCGCAATTCGACGGGCAACCGTCGGTACTGGACAACAATTATTTCTTAGTTGTCAATCATCGATACAATCAGATACAAATCCCAACCGCTTTCTTCGATTTCTAAGATTCTTTCTCCCAGGCTCTTATCATTAAAGATTCCCCGGATTTTCCTAGGCTCTTAACATTAAAGATTAAAGACTAGGCTCTTATCATTAAAGATTAGGCTCTTATTTTTAAACATTTTCCTAGGCACTTATCATTAAAGATTCCCCGGATTTTCCTAGGCTCTTAACATTAAAGATTAAAGACTAGGCTCTTATCATTAAAGATTAGGCTCTTATTTTTAAACATTTTCCTAGGCACTTATCATTAAAGATTCCCCGGATTTTCCTAGGCTCTTAACATTAAAGATTAAAGACTAGGCTCTTATCATTAAAGATTAGGCTCTTATTTTTAAACATTTTCCTAGGCACTTATCATTAAAGATTCCCCGGATTTTCCTAGGCTCTTAACATTAAAGATTAAAGACTAGGCTCTTATTATTAAAGATTAGGCTCTTATTTTTAAACATTTTCCTAGGCACTTATCATTAAAGATTCCCCGGATTTTCCTAGGCTCTTAACATTAAAGATTAAAGACTAGGCTCTTATTATTAAAGATTAGGCTCTTATTTTTAAACATTTTCCTAGGCACTTATCATTAAAGATTCCCCGGATTTTCCTAGGCTCTTAACATTAAAGATTAAAGACTAGGCTCTTATTATTAAAGATTAGGCTCTTATTTTTAAACATTTTCCTAGGCACTTATCATTAAAGATTCCCCGGATTTTCCTAGGCTCTTATCATTAAAGATTAGGCTCTTATTTTTAAACATTTTCCTAGGCACTTATCATTAAAGATTCCCCGGATTTTCCTAGGCTCTTATCATTAAATATTAAAGACTAGGCTCTTATCATTAAAGATTTCCCGGTTTATAAATTCTATGTTACCCTTAATTATCAAAATTCCCCCTTTTCTGTAAGTGATTAACTGAATTAATTTGAAAGTGTTTCTATTGGTTGTTATTTTATCTATTATGACATTATTACATTAAATATTATTTAAATTTATGGCCTTGATTTTGAGTTTCTTAGACATATTAAGAAGTGGAGAAAAGATAATTTTTTATTGACTATTTAAAAGAGTTATATTTGGATCATTTGTGCGTTTATTGATTTCAAGTTGTTCAAGTAAATTCATTCTAAATCTAAAACCTTTGGTTTTAGAATGATCTAAATATTATCGACGGGATCTATGTAAATAGTTCTGTCACAGTTAATTTGCTATTCAATTTTCATTGATTTTTTACGATCTAATAATATAATACGATGAACATTTTTCGACATTTAATATACAAACCTTGATACCTATCAGACCAGAAATATTTTTCCGCATTCAAAAACAAATCTTAGCCCGTATTGTGATGGTCGAACGTCACTAAAGCATAATATATTTTTTGAAGTCCTTCATGACTTATCGCTCACTATTTCTGCGAACTCGTATTAAACTTATTTGATATTATTTTTCGACGAGACTGTGAAAAAAAAAATCTGTCGAACAGGTCACATAAATATTTTTTTGCTCAAATAAAATATGTAAATTACGCGGTGTTTTATTTAGTACCTACGTGTGTACATTTGGTTGGAGGGCGGATTTTTTCAACCCCCGTACGCCGCCCTAATAATGTGTATATTGAACTAGAACAAACATAGAATAATTTTTCTGTCGTTACTTTAAAACTTTGACCGCTTTTACAAATGTCAAAGTAATTACACGATTCTAAAAGCCGCCTGCGTAATTATGCTGTCGATGACATTTTATTAGAGCGCATAAATAATCCAAGTATTTGGAAAAATAAATATAGCGATTCGTGTCTTTGCAGAGTATAAGTACTTCACCGTTATCGACAACGTGTTATATATATAAATAGATGTTTGTTCAAATTAAACTTAAAAATGATTTCTACGTAAATAATAAAAGTTACGTAATTATAAAACAGAATAATATAAGGCGTCATTTATTGGCGCATTTTATACTTTGGAATTTTTATTTTTAAATAATAATTAAGGTGTTTTTATAAAAAAAACTAACTTTTATTAAACGAGTAAAGCCTCGAAATACGGGAATAAATAGAATATACTGTTTAAAATCATATCTTTATATAAATAAAAAGCCTTTTAAAATCAAGAAAAAATGTGAAAATTTCTTGTAAATTTAAAACATTATAACTTTATTAATATTGAATATTTTTTAATTTCCTTGGATAATGAAGTATATTTTATGCATGTAAAAAACATATTATGCGTACATATAAATATTCATTAAAAATTAGCGCTGCCTAAGACACTAAAAACGATTTTTTGGCCGCGGCCTGTCGATTAATTCTTATATTTTATTAATTATTGTAAATTATGTTCAGTTTATTACTTTTATATAATAAAAACGGTTCTAACTAAGTTATTGCCCTAAAATAATTGCAGTCTAGAGTACGGTCTGATATAAATGAATAATAAAAACCCACATTTTCGTAAAAAAAAAAAACGCTGAAATATGCATTTGCAGTGAAAGTGCCGCCTTAATATAAGAGCATGGTACTGACACTCTTAATTGGAGAGTTGACACAATAATTTAATTTTTGCTTGTATTAAATGTATGCATTATCAACGTATGTGTCTCTTTAATTAAAATAAAATAAAATACTTCTGACACGTCACAAGACGTACGTACGGATGCAGTGGACAGACTGGTGGTGGAAAATGTCCCCGCCGAAGATTACCAACTAGATTGACTACCAGTGGTGAAGTTTGCAAGCAATCGCTCACTCAAGGAACCTATAACGAAGGAGAAGAATAAGAACATAAGAGTTTATAAAATGTTTTAATTAACATACATATTCATGTCAAATGTGTAGGAGAATCCTGCTTCGGAAAACTCTCTCAGACATATGTCATGACAGACAGAGCAATGTCCAAAGCGATATTGTTCAGCATAGCTGTAGCTCTTCCAACAGGCATAACCATCCCTGCCAAGCATACCCTGGAGAAACTAGGTTGGGTAAAGCCAAGGATAATGCCCGTACTCTCTCATGTAGAGATATCTCAGAAACTTCTCTTGGACTTTCTCCACCATGAGAGTGCTTGCTCGATGAAGAGCATAAGAGAGTCAACAATATTTCGGAAAGACTTTACATTATACGTACACTGCTGTGAATAAGTCATCCACAAAACACGCGCCGAGTCGTATTTTTGATATTAAATGGTGTGTCCATCCTTTTTTTCTTGTCGGAGTTATTGATTCATTGGAAAACTCATAAACATTTATTTGATGTTTCTATGACGTATATGGGTTGGAAAATAATTAAGAGACTCGGCAATGAACCAATTGTCACAAAATGCGATTCTTGTATTTACCTAAAAAAGGTTTTGTATCAACACCCCTATTGTTTTTGAATACCTAGTTCCGTCTCGATCACAATGATAGATATGATAGATATTAATTAATTAATACTGGTAGTCTAATACGTAGACAACTGAGTAACATAAGTGTATGTTTAATTTAATCTGATATTATTTTCTTAATTGTTGAATAATTGATTGTTGCCAAGAAAGTGGCCATTGACCAGGAAGTTGCTAATTTGCATACCATATCTAGGCAAAGTACCGACTGGTTGTATTGGGTGCGCAGCCAGAGAGTCTGAACTTTCTCGGTCTCGTAATGAACCAGACCTACTAGATGACTGTGGAGTGTTGACAAGAGCTGATCACTCCTGACTTCAGATTTGCAGCTTCGGTTACTTAATCATATTTATAAACAAACGTCTTTTGATCTTTATGCATAAATCCATAAAATTTAAAGCCAGTTTAATTATTGTCTATTATATTGTTTTGATTTTTCTGAGCTATTGTGCCATGCGTCTGTGAACTCTGTGGCCTACGTTTCGGATCATGTTGCGCGGTCCATTAACAGGGCTGATTGTGGTGTGTCGGTGTTGCGTTGTACTTATGATTTTGCTGTATTATTTTTAAACTAGCTGCAACCCGACAAAAATGACGGAACATTGGTTAGCGTCGTTGCTGAGTCCCTAGTATATATTTATAGCATCTTTTTGGCGCTGCATGGAGAGGCGGTCGTGGCGACATGCGTGAAACAGCCGGTCCGGGTTTGGTGGCGCGGGGTTAAAGGCCTATAATCGGCCTTTTTTTAGCCGCGAATTCGAAATTACGAACTTTACAAGAAGTTACGGGGGCAGATGGACGGACGGACGGACAACGAAATTATTATGTTTGATAGGATGTTTCTTAAGGGTATTCATTTACCTTTCCAGTGATATTTGAGGTATTCTATGCGTATTTCATAACCTTTCAAGATGATACTAACAGTTTATTACTAATATATAGATTATTAGCATTTGTAAACAATGTAAAAATGTGCTATTTTGAGGAAAATCAATTTAAAATCATTTTCTCAAATTTGATATGTTCAATTTTCATAAATAAATTACAATCGATAAAGATATATCGTAAGTTATTTTTCAGAATTTATTGTGTGTATGTTATTATTTATGTAAATGTATTTTAAAAAAACGTGTTTACGTAAATCGATTATTTTGGATATTCAAACCAAATAGTGTACAAAATTGTCAGAACTTGAATTTTTATAACATTATCTTTTCTATTTTAAGCACAGCAATAACAAAAATCATACTTCCAAAGCGAATTATTCCGAAAACTAAGTAGAATTATCAGTTTGCTTGTCTAAGAATGTTTTTAGGTTTTCACGGCCACTCAGAAGTTTGTGTTTACTGGGCTATTATGCCGTGTTGTTACGACCTTTCGGGCCGACGTTTCGAAACGTATACCCCAGTAAACATAAACTTGAAGAGTTTGCTTGTCTATTTTATCATTTTTTGACTCCGTGGTAACGCAAAAATAAAAACATGTTATCATGGTCGTGATCGATAGCAGCAAATTTTTTTATTTTTATTTAGATCACCGCAAACTTCCTTGAATCACCTCTTTATATTTCTGACTTCAGATGACAAAACCCTGAGCAGAGTTGTGTAGGACATCCGCGTACTGACCAAGATATTCACTGGATTCTTGCTATTTATGAGGAGACGCATAATTGCAACTGATTACTCACTTTCGAGGTCTTTTAATTTTTTTACAGTGCCTTCTTATGTTTCAATATTGTGAATTTTTTGTTTGTAATAATCTATTAATTAATCTTCTGCAGAGACCGGACTTCTTCCGTTATTATATATTAGATTGCATTTTAAAAATATATTTTGTCTTTTGCAAACCTGAATTGATTTGTTGATTTGATTGATTTCGGAAATCACCATGTTACACAATCTCGTCTGAGATCATTTCTAATGCTCTGATTCCATTTCCCGTGCAGTTTTTCTTGGGTTTTGAAATAATACTGTTTATAATATGTAATTCACTTCGGTTTAGAAGAAATTTCGTCCATTAACATCAGCAAAGTGATTGAACTCAAGTTTACTTATTAATGATAATTTTCATCTGACAAATTAATTATTAAATAGACAACGTCACTTTACACGAATTAAACTTAACGCTATTCTTTATATCACACTATTTTGTAATATATCTCTCGTATAAACTCGTGATTATCGCTGTATCACTCTATTTATAACTTGTAGAACATTTAATTTTCGCACGTAGTACTTATCGCTTATTTTCAACGCCAGTTACGTACTTCGCTCGATGTATGTCGCTTTGCGATTCACGTTTGGGCACACATGGACGTCGTCTGCGACTCACTTCGTACTGAACAATCTTTCAAACACGACACTCAATTCATATCCAAATGCTGGTATTTCGGTACTTTATAGATTATTCTAGTGTTTAGGAAAAGGTCCTTGTCGCTTCTCGGTTGTTCCAGGCATTTCTTGACGTCTGTAGACGTTTGCTGAAGGTTGTAAACCGTTCTAGAACCTACGACAGTGTTATTCCAAGTGACATGTGTTTCATACAGTGCGTAAATTCTTTCTTGCATCTCGTTACAACTAGGGAATGCAATCCCGAGTCGGGATTGCCCTTTCGGGATCCCTTGAGATCAGAATTTCCAATCCCGCGGGATCCCGAATACTTTTGTGTTTTTTTTTGTTTAAAGAGCTGAATAGCAATTAACGACAATGCCTTACATTTTTATATCAGCAATTTTAATAAAATATTCATTATTAATCATTGCATTTAAGTTTTTGTAGGCGTTTTTCCAAGCATCAATCAGTCAATGTAATAGAGTAAAAACTACTAATTAGTTTATTACTTTTTTACTATGTTAGATGGATAAAATACAGCAAATATTATTCAAAGCTATTTACATTATTTGAATGTGACATGAACGTAAGATTTAAGTACTTACTAAAAGCTGTATAGACATATAAAATTAAACATACAAAACGTAGAAAATGCTGATCAATCCCGATAATCTCGTCCGATTTTTCTCGGGATTGATCTCGTAAAATGCCTCGAGATCTCGCGGGATCGGGATTGCATTCCCTAGTTACAACATAATATTATTGTTTTAGCATATTTTTTATAAGCTATGCTGAAAGAATGCCAAAGAAACACAAAATTTGAACTTTCGCATTATTAATCTTAGGGTTTGGTCACGACTGCAGAAGATTTAAAGCGAATGAGAGATCGGATGAGCATTTCCAAATGTGGCGTTTGATGGATCGTGTAGCGAAGCTAAAATGGCAATGTGCAGGACATGTTGCAAGGCAGGATGCTACAAGATGGCCTTCCAGACTTCTGAAATGGAGACATTGGGGGAAGAGGCATCGGAAGACCTCAAAAGAGATGGGCCGATGATATAACCGCTGTGTGGGGAAAGAAATGGCTACAATAGGAAACAACAAGGAAGGATAGAAAGGGAAGGAAGAGGCCTGGATCCAGCAGTGGAGAGACGGAGGCTGATGATGAAGAAGAAGAAGTATAATTATCAACTTAAGAATGTTCTTAGGTTTTCACGGCCACTCAGAATCTTCAAGTTTGTGTTTACTGGGGTATTATGCCGTGTTGTTACGACCTTTCGGGCCGACGTTTCGGATCCCATTGCAGGGTCCATCATCAGGGCTGATGTGTTGTCTTGAATGTTGGTGTTGTGGTTAAGTATCGGCTTGCAATACCGTGCCGAAGTCATGATGTGTTTGTATTGTGTTGTATGTATGATTCATCTGTTGTCTGATCACTATCTCCGCGGAGTCTGCGACGAGAATGACTTTGAAGCGCCGGATACCAAGATGTTTTTAATTTGAGACCATCATCTCTATTAATGTTTATCGGATGCTTGTAGATTTCTAGTGCTTCCTTGATAAGACGCGCATGGTGACTCTTAGGCTTTCCAAGGATTTTCGGTTCGAATGCAAAATGATGGCCGGTATCCAGAAAATGCTCAGCCAGTGCTGATTTTTCTGGATGACCGAGTTTGCACGCCCGTTTGTGCTCGTTGACCCTTTTGGAAATGGTACGCGCCGTTTGCCCCACGTATACTTTATCGCAGTCTTGACAATCGAGTCTATACACACCGTCTGTTTCAAAGCGATCTCGATTTCATTCAACTTACATTACCATTTTCATTTAGGCTACTGCTCCTTGAAGAATGACGCGATTGGTAACATAATTGTAGGAATGATAAATCATCGCGCCTGTGGGTGAGGTGAGGGTCGAGTGGGTGAGGGCGGAAGCAGAGGTAAACGGCTTGCGATTGGGCAATTACCTCCTCGCGACTCCGCCCGGCCTCGGTGCAATACGGGCCGCGGGTCAACAGCCCGCTCGATCGCTGACATTACTATTAAGGAGCCCGCACACGGAGACACTTTTGCGAGTTCGATTTCATTTCTAATTCAATTCGGTAACCGTAGGTCGACCACAATCAAAAGACCGTTCCCTGGCTTTGTCCGGTAAGAAGGAAGCGGGGGAACGTTGCCTGGAAAGCGCTCTGTTGTGACTTGCGGACTTTCGACCACGAAGCCGCTAAAGAAGAAAAAAGTAGAATAAAAAAAATGCAATATATTATTGATGTAATCGGCATTAATTTTGTAGAGATTATTCATAATGATCTTCAAATAGATAAAATAAAACTATTTTACCACTCTACTTAAGGTACTGCGTACACTACTCGAGTTTCGAGAGTGACAGAACCTCTCAGAACATGTTAACAAGTATTAAACTAATTACATCCAAATTTAGAAAACATAGCTCAGGTGGAAAAGATTAAAATTTAATAGGTATTGACAATGGCCGGAATAACTGGCATAACGTGGACGAGTGGGTGTAACGGCAATATTGAGAGGAGAGGAAAAGAATTGGTGAATGCGATATTGTTAAGCAAATTAATACCCGAGTTCAAATTCGATGAGAGGTCTCGAAACTCGAGTAGTGTAATATATAATTAAACTAAGGCAGAGTAAACATTGTTTTATTCCATCCATTTTGAATGATATAATTCGACATTTTTGGATAATTTTCCATTTTTACCCAAAAGTCATTCTCGGATTATTTTCTCAATTCAAGGCATTTCACGTAATCGTGTCTCGATAAAAACGTGTCGTCGTGGACGGAGTTCTTTACACTACGTACAGCGAACCCTGTCACCGGCTTCTGTTTGTAAAAGTTAATTAATGGGCTTCGAGCCGGGTAAACAAATTTGTTTGAAGGCTTTCTTGCCTCTTGAATTACAGCGCGTCAAATTTGACTTCAAAGAAATTCTAGATCAAAAGCTTGAAATGCTTTCGTAACGAACGGGGCTTGTTTATCCAGGTTTAATAAGATGCTGCGTGCGAGGGTGTTACTTTCACAAATGTATCGTGTTGTTCATCTGCAATACGACATCCGCAGTATGCCATCCCCATCACACAAAAGGACAGGATTTTTTACGAATATTTATTTAACTTCTTCGTCATCATTTTGACAAACAAAAAAGTAAAAAATAATATTCAATTCACGGATTTAGGTATCAATTAACATGTAATTCATTTCGATCATGTTAAAATGTGAGATGGCTTAATAACAATAAATTTATAATCATCTGATAGATGTCAAATCATAATTTTTATATAGAAATAAAAGTATTAATATTAAATACTAATAATAAAGGGTTAAAACTTACTAATATATATTTTTTTATATTGGTAAAGCCATAAAAAGCAACATTCCTCTAATTAATAATCAAATAAACTTTCCCTATAGTCTTCAGTTTGATTCGGCGTCATTGGATAAAACACAAGACTTGTCAACACCCCCTTTAAACCATACCCTGTCTCACTCTCCCCGCCCCTCAAATTCTTGATCTCTTTTGGTAGGAACCTTACTCCATGTTAGCCTTCGGTTACATTAACACGCATGTAGGGAATATTTTGGGAAGATGTTAGTGTGTGAATGGTAACTATGGTCGTGGTGTGTAGTGGTATGTCCTGACGAAGAGACGGGTATATCTCGAAACCGGTAGACTAAAAATCTCAGTAAGTGGTTATATGCTAACGTAACTAACATTTTGTTAAAATGACTGATTAATAATATATAATGCTTTAAATATAAATAATAATATTATTGATATCTTACGTCATCTGGGCTGTATTGCCTTGGGTCTGTTTGTCGTGGCCGACTTCACAGTAATATTTACCCAAATTGCCAACGGATGAATAGAAGATATTTATTCGTTATTCTAAGACGGCCGCGCCTACGCATCTATTTGTTGAATTTCAAAATATTATTGAAGCCTTGCAAAACCACTTACGAAATATTCTAGAACCGCTTTGAGCATTTCAAGATTTTATTAAAGATTGTGATACCGTAAGAATATTTTTATGAAGATATATTATACAGGGTTGTTTGTAAAACATTAATAACCTCGTAGGGCTACACTCCTGCCTTGATTATGAGTCGAAAATGTTCAAGCTATTACGACCTAATATCAATAGTTATGGAGGTATGCGACATCAAAGTTTGCATTTTTTTTTTCAATATTTCTGATTTATTTTTTGTGAAACGTTGGACTATCATTACAGTAACTTATAAAGAATATGAAAAATTCATTTCCTTTAATGCAAGTCAAATAAAAAAATAAAAACCTTCAAATTCCAATTGGAATTTTTTCAGAGTTTATCATTTTATTTAACTTGTATTGAGACAAATGAATTTTTCGTAATCAACATGAGTTACTCTAATGATAGTTCAACGTTTTACAAAAAATAGGTCAGAAATATTGAAAAAAAAAATGCAAACTTTGACGTCGCATATCTCCATACCTATTGATATTAGGTCATGATAGCTTGAACATTTTCGACTCATAATCAAGACAGGAGTATAGTCCTGCGAGGATTAATGTTTTATTATTAATGTTTTACAAATAACCCTGTAGATGTCTTGTAGAGACGAAACTATTTTATATATGGGAAAGTAGGTACTGAAGTCTTTTTAGGTGTTCATTATAAAATTATTCCCAACCACAAAGTTATCTGTTTAAAACAATTTTATCTAATCTCTTTCTTTTATGAATAGTTTTCTTGTTTTCATCTTTTAAACATATTCATATGTCTATGCAAAACAAAGGCAACATCTTCCCCATCCCCTAATCGCCGACTTTAAATTATAACTAAATCTGTCTCCCGAGAAACATATAAATATCTCAAATTTTGTATTTTAATCTTCTGGTTTATATTTTCTAGGGCACACAGGGCAATAAAAATATTATGCCGTGTTTTTACGACCATCATCAGGGCTGATGCGAATGAGATCGGAAACGTCGCTCGTCGGCCAGAAAGGTCGTAAAAACAGAACATAATACCCCAGAAAACATAAACCAGAAGATTCTAAACGGCATTTAAGAACATTTTTAGATTTTAATGTGGAATAATTTATATACCCAGTGCTGTGAGATTTCAGAACTATAATTTAAATACTATACATTACGCTAGCTAATAATACATTTTTATTATTTTAACAAATCGTTTTTGTGTACCTATTATTTCTATGATATTGCGTACTCATGGAATAGTGGGTTAAAAATTGTCAACCTTGTAAAAAAGTGTTGTAAAAAATATCAACAATAAGAAAATGATTTAAATTAATACTTTAAAAAAAGAATAGATTATTTTACAGCAGGGGCGTGCAGTGAGAACATTGAAGCATATATTTTGAAAAAAAATCGATTTAAAAGATATCTATATATCATGACGACTTTTACACATCGGCTCCTAAAGAATAAGAATTTATTTATTTATGTTAAAAAATAAACTAATAATAAAAAAAGGTAGCTTGTTGGAGTAGTGGTCATGACACTCGCCTAGTGATCTGGTGGTCGGTGGTTCGAGCCCCATTCCAGGACACCAGCAAGTTAGTCCTATACTCATAGCACAAGCATTTAAATTATTTTGAGAATAATAGAAATATTGATGCGACACGCATTTTGTGCTTGCATATCCATTTAAAGAAAAACCAAATGTACGTAACGTAACATACTTACTATAAAGATGTTACGTTATTATGGAGAACGTTACACGAAGTTACGACAGACGGACGTAAGGATTGACAACGAAATTATTATAAATGGGATTATTGAGATTTTAATATAATATTCAGTCGCCTTAACTATAGTTAATATGATTGAGGCATTTCTGTATTTTCTCAAATGTAATTTTCATTATTTTATCAAACAAATAACACAGGAAGAGATGACAGTACAGAGACTGTATCGATATGATAGAATATCTCAGCAAAATGAAATGGCAACCAGCTCAGGCAACACGCTTCTCAGTGGACGCAAAATCGTTGGAAAAACACTGTCGTCCAGTCTTAAGTGAGGGAAATCAGAAGGCCGAAAGCCGCCCTAAACCCGCTGAATCGATGGAATCTCTGATGACACTAATGTACCTACTTCACAGCAAATAACAATGATGAGAGAAAAGTGGGAGACGGTTGGGGATAATGAAACAAACCAAACGTATAATTATATTATGCCAGAAACGAACAACTGCACACAATCAAGGATTTTCCGGTTTGGACATTTTGAAACAATCTGGAAACACCTAGAAAACAATAGAACACGAAAATATACCAGATGTTTCGAGGGAAAACTTTTTCCATATGTTACGTAGCAGCTTTGACAGACGATTGCGAGACCATAGATTGCGGTCGATCCGTGCGAGTATAGCCAGCGAATAAAGTACCGTGTGCGAAATATTCTTGAATTACTCCACTTAAGGGGGGGGGGGGTAAGGTTAATTCGTACAAAAAAAGGCATGTTTTTGTGAATTTTTTGTGACGACACAGTTAAAATCTCTTTATTAAAACCAATGGTACATTAAAGTATGACATTTGAAGAATATTGTGTAAAATTTTCAAGACGAGATATTAAAAAATACGGCAATGGCAGCAATTATTCTGACGTGTCTCGGAAAAAAGTAGAATTGCGTTGTCCGTATACAGAAATAGTGTTCAAAATTTCAAAAGGATCGGTGCAGTAGTTTTGAAGTTATGATGGACACCGACTTTGAAAACGTGAGATGTGGGGATAACGCTTTAAAGTTTTGTACACTGTAAAATTCAAAATAAAACTCAACAATTATTTTATACTTACACATAATCGTCGATGCCACGTTCACACAGCAAAGAGCTTTAATCATCAGCATCTTTTTGTCCTTGTCTAAGCAAAACTCTTCTAATACAATAGCACGTCCGGTAGTCCTCAGGTGAACGCGTCTCTCAGCTGCCCGAGCAGGTATAGAAAATCAGTCTGATATCGCTCAAATGTTCATAATTTCGTCAATTTTGCTCCGATTGACTTGAAATTTTGACACAATATTCTTGCGGTGTTATACATCCATTTAAAAAATTAAAAATAAAATGCAAAAAAAAAAGTTAAAAACCTTACCCCCCTCTTACGTTTTTGTCGAGTGACTTTGTGTAGTAAATAAATGTATAATTTATTTAAAGTGTCTCATTTAGAATCCGTGACAGTAATGGTGAGGGTTTCGCTTAATATCTGAGAGTACAGGGTTCGCCGTTACGAGACATCAGCAAGTCATTTTCTAAAACATGAGCTAAAAAATCGCACGTTTTTAAGTTAAATTTTTCGTTACCGCGAAACGTTCCTCAATACGAGCCGCAAAGACTTTTCTAACCTCTCAAACACTAGCGTCGATTTTGGAAAGATTAGCGCAAGTGGTTTTACAAATTCAGAATACTATTACGAATACGTTTTAAACCGCTTTAAAGTGCCCGCTTGGCTGGCTGACGATTCGTGGAATTGAATCACTATTCAGAGTGGAGGGTTTTCCTGCCACCCTCCCCCCCCGCAACCCCACCCGCCCCCCCCGCAGCCCACGTCTCACGTGCAGGGTATTTACTGCTGCGTTTTCACTTATTTAAATTTATACAAGTGTAAATTTAATAATTTATTCAAAGTCATTGTAAAATTTTCATATTAATGGGTAGGTTGACCCTTAACGACAGCACTCAACTGTGATTACTCAAATATCTTATTATTGAGAACGAATTATAAGATTAAATATTGTCACGGGACGTGGGTGTCAGAGACAAAATTTGTAAGTTTCTATTGATTTACTAAAAAGTCGCACTGCACACGAATTTAATTTGAGCACTATTCTTTATTTTACACTATTTCGCAATTAAACACTCGTCTTTGGAACATTTTTATCGAAATTTAAAATAAATTAAATTTTAATGATGCAACGAATAAGAATACGAATATTCGTATTCGCCGAATAGTAGATATTTACCGAATATCATCACGAATATTAAAAACAAACTATTTATAATTGAACGCCATCTATCCGAACACAACTACGCACTCTATTGTCGGGAATTCCCCTGACACTGAATAAATGGATTTGTTGAGTTCTCAAGTTGTCAATTATTACTTGTTTCACAGCATACCATGAGTCCTTTCATCTAGTCTCGTTGGGTTATTAAAAAGGTTAGGTGCTCATTTCATGTAGTTTTTGTTTTGTAATACGTATTGTTCGTTCCATTTTATTTCCGTTGTGTGTAAAAATGTGAACTCTTTTAAAATAATTTAAAATTAAATCTAATAACTCGACTTCTCGTAAGCTTTAAAAAAGTTATATTTATTTTCGACCGCTGGGAATGTACAAACGGATAAAAGAAATCGCCTAACGCCTGAGAAGTTACAAATGTTGTGCTTTTTGAACAAAAATTTGCCGGTTGTAAATCTTATATATTCAATCTCTTTAAAAAAAGAACAGTGGTGTATTATTTATACCTTGTTGAATTATTCGTATTCGTATTCACCGAATAGTAAGATTGATATTCGTATTCATGAAAGTATTATTTGTTGCATCACTAATTATTAAGTTCGGCAGGTTAAGTGTTATTTTTAATTTGACAGCTGTTTCGGCTTGTAAGGCCATTATAAAACAACAGATATACCACGTATAATCGACTTATTTGTAAGGTTTAAGTTACCCCTTCCCCTATGTATGATTAGATGTTTTCGTTGAAGCCCTATATTAATATTCTTTTTTTCCTAGGCACTTGTCATTCAAGATTATTCCCCTGTTAATAAAATACTGTTACCCTTAATTATCAAAATTCCCCGTTTTCTGTTTACAAGTGATTAACTAGATTACTTTGAAAGTGCCTCTATTTCTTTATTATTTTACTTACACTAATGAGATTATTACATTGAATATAATTTTAATTTATTGCCTTGATTTTGGGTTTCTTAAACATATTAAGAAGTGGAGAGAAAATCGTTCTTGTTGACTATTTAATAGAGATGTCATTTGAGCTTTTATTGATTTCAAGTTGTTTAAGTAAATTCATTTTTTAACTTTTATTTTCTATATGTAAAGGAATGTGTATGGAACACTTTATTATCGCTTCCTAGAATTTTTCCACACAGTTTTGCTGTGAATTCACGTCAATTTTCTCGCAAGTGGTTGAACTTATTTTCAAACTCCAGTTAAGTACTTTATATCAAAAAAATCTTTGGTTGCCATCGGAATTACCAACAATAGGATGACACCAAATTTTTTCTTTTTCGAAAAATAAGTCTGCGATGTTCCCTCGGTGTGCTTAAATATGTTCTCGATCCCTAGAGCCTGATGCGTAGAGTCCAGCGACCCCTACACAGAGTCACCCTCCACGACATAATATATTAAATATCGCGTTCCAGGCTATTAAAATGCTGCGGTGATTAGAACTCGCGTGCCTGGTTTCGGATATCGGTCCCCGGGCACCTGGCGGTGTTTTGTGTAATTTCGCGAAACAGCGGAAGCGTTACGTACACATTATATATCATCACGTTCCGAATGATTATTTCCTTGAACGGAGTGGCTTTCCTACGTTGCGAAACGCGTTGCCGAAGCAATTAACATGTTACCTGATGTTTTATGCATTAGTTACCACATGGACTTGCAGCTCGATTGTGCTACTGTTAACACTATCGACAATAATAAAATTAAAAAAACTCATCGCTGATTATATCTGTTATTTTTTTGAAGGGTTACACCACCCCGGGAGCCTGAAATTGGACGTAGTTGTGCAGAAAGCATCCAACCCAATAAACATGGCTTCTAAAAATTCCAACCCACAAAAAAACATTCATTGTTGCATAGGACTTGTAGAGATGTTTTTTTATTTTATTTTTAACCTAATTGTAAGAAAAAAATATATGTACGAAGATATAACACTTTTTACAGGTTGGTCGGTTCTTTCTAAAAATGTCTAAATATACGAAAAACGGTTGGTATTTATTTTTTTACTCCCTTTCTTTTAACTCCTAGCGTCTGCTTGCTTGTCTGTCGAAGAAACTTTGGATCGATTTTTAACCCTTTTCCCGTGATCCAATCTAGCTGAAACTTAGCAGGCAGACTTGTAGCTATGATAAAAATGATCTTATAAATTTTCATTAAATTTTTTAAAATTATTATAGTATTATTTTGGATTTTTCGAATTTTTTTATTACTCCCTTTCGTAGCGTCGCCTGACTCAAGCCCAACGCGTGAGGTAAGCGCCAAACCTGTTTCAACTAGTAAATGAAAAAGGGAGTATAATAAAAACTTGTTTTTTTATGGGTTAGTTTTTTCTACGTGGATTCTATTAAATGGAAAATATTATGTGAGTTCACTCTGGAATACCTGGAAATTCATAATCTGCTTTGCTAGTCAAACCATTGAAGTTGTCGGACGAGAAGGACGAAGCAAATATAATAATTTCATTGTCTGTCGGTCCGTAAATTCGTTACTTGCTGGAATTGAAACTTTAGATAAATAGTGTGTGACACGGAATCAGCGCGCGGCTCAAGCAGCACGCAAAGATCGAAATCACACGGTCTTGATATTTTTTTGTTATTATTTTATTACATTTAGTTTTAGGTTTAAGCGAATAGTCAGTTTAACCGGTTGGGTGTCAGAGCGCAAATCTGCGCTCCCTAGATTTCGACCTATTTTAGCTGCGTTTATGGGTTTGTAAAGCTTATCATTGGTTGTATCTCAAATATTTGAATGAATGAACGAGTTCTATTTGTGAAGTTACCTCATTTGCCGCGCAAACCGGACAAAAAATCATTCCAAATGTCGTTTTGGAACCGCGCATTAATTTTGTTAAAAAAGTAATATTTTTAAATAAAAAAGTTTTAAAATTAAGTATTTTTATATAATATTATTTGATATATTTAGAACGAAAATATAGAAATACAATATCTTTAGTGTTATTGCTTCCATGGTTTTATTCGATAAACATGTGCGTACATTTCTGACAGTAAATTTCTTTATTTATTTTCATAATTAATTAATGAAGAATTAATTATTGTACAAGTAATTATTGAAATATAAGTAATTATTGAAGTATGTACCTATATTGGGAAACCAGAAACTGCAATTTCTTAGCGATTATTGTTGATTTTCATATGAATATAACCATCACAAAAAAGTGTCTAAAAACCAGCAATCGTGCGCGAAATTGCGCGGAATCTGACCGGTTAAAAAACAAACGGTTTTCTATTCATGAATTTTCACCATCAAAATCCTGCAATTATTTTGTCGTACGGCTGGTAATAATTATTTTGGCTTCTTAAAACACACTATAATTTGTATGTTTATCTTGCATTTTAATTCTTAGCATCCTCCTGAAACATGGGTGGTGGTGCCTCTTCAGAGCCATGATGTGCCTTTTGTACGGTACCACGTTTCAGAGGCAGATAAATAGCTAGCATAAGAGTATTGTACACCACCAGCTCGGTATCATTGCTTAGATCCTGGTTGTCGAAGATTTTCTTTCACAGATGACCAAGCGCAGCTAAGTACCACGGCATATAAACACCGATGAAGAGCTGACTTCCACCCTTATCAATCATTACGTAACGACAAGCTTAACAGAGTGACAATGTTAACGGTATAACACAATCGATCCACTCGCATGATTATTCATACATTTGGACAATCGCGTGGAACGTTAGTTTTTTTAAAGGAATTCAGTGTTAATTTAATCTGATACAAATATGTTTATGGCAGAACATAAATCCAAATCTTAAAGTGTCTACATCCACATCATTGTAGTAGAAAAAATCTTCTGTGTACGCGCGATATATATACAATTTAATTTTAAAAAAGAAAAGACTTTTAGGAATGTAAAAAAATTAGAACGTTAATATTTTAAATACTTTTTCATTCTTTAAATTCTCATCTTTGTCCTCGTTTTATTAAAACGCAACGAATATTAGTAATTACATGCCTTCAGCCTTTGAGGAGCTCTGAGTTTATATTCGGATCGAAATTTAAACAAGTGTACACAGTACTGCCATTTCATCAGAATTATCATTATTACTAACTCATTACTAAATTTATCTGATCATCTTTATAATAAGATAAATTTCTTGAATAGCCCGCTGCCAGATATATTTCCCATTTCGGCGTCCACCCCTCAATTACCCCCACCATAGCTGTAGCCACGCCCCCATTCAGAATTGATTTGTTTACTAGGATAAGTAATGGATAGTCAATTGTAGTCAGTTCTGATGAAGATACGATGGTATCGAAACCGGTAGACCTAGAATCATTATTTAAGTGGTTTATAAAAGTTATTTAATTAAAATTTATAAGTATTTACTTATGTATAGCCGACTGTTATCAATATATTTGAATTTTTTTATATATTTCCCCTGCCGACAGTTTATGGTAATTTTAAACCCTGATATCATGCTGGGCGGTCCTATAAGTCCTATATGTACTGTATTTTTGACGAGTAACGCAGACTCGGCGGTAGCACCATCGCCCGGGGTTTAAGCCCCGTCTCCGGCCGTTTAATTTCGTTTATTTTATCCGTGAATTCGAACGAAATTATGGACGCTACACGAAGTTACGGGGACAGACAGACAGACGGACGAATGGACGGACAGAGGGACGGACAACGAAATTATTATGTTTGATTATCAAGTGTTTTATAACCACTGCTCGATGAATGTCTCCTTGCGAGGTTCCCGCTTTTGTTCGTCTATTGTTATTCGTTGCCACGTGTTTTCGCAACAATTTCTAGCAGTCGTGCATTATTAGGTAAGACACAATTCTTGATCTCTTTTGGTGGGAACATTAGCCCATGTTAGCCTTCAGTATGACTAACACGCATGTGCGGAATATTTTGGGAAGGGATTAGTGTTTGAATGTGGTTGTGGTGTGTAGTACATGCTAGCGTAGCGGTTAAATACTAACATAACTAACATTTTATCAATAATTTAATAATTCCGCATACATTTTATTTGCGGTTGCTCTCAAAAATCTATCCAGACAACAAGAGCAGGGGGAGAAAGATGAGTATTTCAGCCATTTATTACTTGGAGATGATATTGTGATCTTCTCGAGGAATCCTGACAACCTCAAAACAGATTCCAGGAAAATATCAGAATATCAGAAATATCACAAGTCGGTGTATTGAGGATAAACTTCTCCAACACTGGAGTGACGATCCATCAAGGTAAATTGTAGATGTCTCACAGAGATGAAGCTACTTATATGAGAAAGTATGAACGGAAGTCTTTATTTGGCGTCCACAAGACGTAAGTGATCACTTTACATAATGCTACGTCCACCGATCCACCCAAAAACACATCCTATACAGTTAAGCTACGCCATTTATGGTTTGAAAACTATAAAGTACCATAAAATAGTATATTCTTATAAACTATATATATATATATATAGATAAAATATAACTATATATATTAAAAAATAAATAAATGAAATTAAGAGAAATACACAATTAAGTGGCTGGGATAGTGAAATTAGTATCACGTTGTCCGCGTAGACAAAGGTCCGTGGTTCGAATCCAGGTTCCAGCATTTAATTTTTCAGTTTTATTATTTGATATTTTAGAGTATGAAGAAATGTTATTTTTCAATTGATCTAAATTAATGATTATCTCTCTGTGGACAAAATCCCGTATGCGTATTCATAGGACATCCTAATAGAAATATTACCAAAGTAATGAACCGCTTTTTTCTCGACAGTCAGACTGAAACGCGATTTTTCTCTAATAAATCTCTGAAAATTATTCCATCGAATCTCACGGGGCCATGAAACTTCTTCTTTAATCGTAAATCGTTGCGTAATTCATTGAGCTCTGGTACGTCCTATCCTTGAAGGCTTGTCATTCTGATTGCCTATTCAGATGTACGTAGGCGTTAATTTTCCCATCCGCGCGGGCATACACTACCGTGAAAGGTATTCATTAATTCATTTCATTCTAAAATAAGACGAATTCCGTTGAAATACGCCCACAATTATTATGTAACGCCGTTGATGTTTCATTAATAATTTATATAACTTTTCGATTCTGATTAAATTTTTCACGTTTCGAAAATTCGACGTTATACGGCGAGTTCTCCCATTAAAACTTTTTTCCTGTTTGTACGTGTACGTTTTTTACCCCCCTTTGTAATATGTCAAACGAGAAACGTTCGAAATAATCAAAAAAGTTGTACACTGAGCTGTCCTAGTTTTGCGTTGGCTCAATATTTTAATTAAAACGTAACGTTACTTGTAAAATAAAATTTATCGAACATGTTACTCACTAATATGCCATTGTTATGATTTAGTTCTGTACGTACAAAATTTTATAAAAATTTTTCGAATTAAATAGTACTCAAAAGTTGCATTTCGGTCTGTTGTTAAATACTTAATTTCCAGTTTTTATGAAAATTAGTACATTTGGTTCGCTCAATGGCCTTGAAATATAGAGATAACAAAATAAATAAATTGAGCGAACCTTCGAGCAGTCGCAAATGAAGTTTGCGGCTCGAGCAAGCAGTTTGGACAAGTCGGAAAAGAAGTCGGCGGCTTCCATGAGCCGAGCGTAAAGTTGTTACGCATCAAAAATTTCAAAATTATTTATTTATACATACTCGCCGAGAAAACTTTAAAATCGTGTTTAAAATCCAAAAATATGGTTTCGAACCAAAAAGATAGGTAGGTACCATTAAACATACACGTGTATAAAACAGCCTTAAATTTAAGTGTATGACAAATGAAAATCTGATTTTTCCTCAACAGGTATTATTATTTCCAACCCCGGGAAAAAGACGCTGATCAATCTCCGCGATTAACAAATCTCTTCCCGGTTCCCGGCTGGAATCCACCGATTCTTTTATCGTACGAAACGAGGAAAATAAAACTCGAAACGCTTTTACAATTTCGGCGACAAAAGGAGTATTCTTCGAAAAATAGTTATCAAAAAAAGGAACGAAAGTATAAAATTACAGACACGCAGCCACGTTGTATAGATGTTACGAAAGAGAGCTATTTTTCTCAAAAACTTTCCTTTTATACCCTGCGATATTTATTTTAACAAAAAATATAAAGTTACAATTTAAAAAGTTCCAAATATTTCTTCATTCAAATTTTTCAGTAGATAAATTGTCGAATCCTTACTCGCACGAAATAATACAGAAAACACATCATTTTTATTAATCCATAAACAAATAAATATGAAACAATTTCAATTTTTAAGACATTTTAATTATATACTACATTGCTAAATCATTTGATATATATTTTGGAGGAAACAGGTATTATTAAATCGCTTCATTTGTTTTATTTTACTATAACTGTCTCACTAAGACTCGCTAGGCTGTACATATGATGTACATTATTTTTGTCGAGCAGTTTTTTCTATACCAAAACTATCCCGAGATATTAGACACCTAAATTCAAGGTAATCATAATTTATCGAATTTAACATTTACTTCCTACGCGTAATGTCGAAGTTGAATCTGCCGAATAAAATTAATAAATTTAAAATCGGAAATTTTTTTCATTCCTACTTCGTTTTACACATTTCCGTCATCGCATTCACAAAATTAGTCCCACAAACTGAGCGTAAACATGTTTCACATCAATATATTCGTTGTATTTACACGTTGCAATTATTTATTTAATGTTTTTTTTTTCAATTCAATTCAATTTGTAATTAAATGCTATCGGTCTAATGGCAACCTTGTATCACCTTGCAGAAAATTTTTGGTTCAAATTTCTGTCACTATCCACCGTCATTTTAGAGTACCGTTTCTCTTCTTAATTTTCTTTTGCGAACCTACGTTCGGCGTTAAATATAATCCTCGCCTCTTTTGCTTTTCGCAGCTTCCTGACTTGCGCTGTGCTTTCGATTTTGATCTACAACATTCCTAGGGAAGAACACATCATCATCATCATCATCATCATTTTTGGCACTACAACCCTTGGTGGGTCTTGGCCTCCTCAATAATCTTCCTCCACCCATCTCGGTCTAGTGCCAGCTCTCTCCAGTTCAGAAGCTCTAAGGCAGAGATGTCTTTGAGGACGTTGTCACTCCATCTTAATTTTGGGCTTCCTAAGCTCTTTCGCCCTATTGGCCTTGAGTTCAGCAGGGACTTTGGTGCTTGATGCTCGGACATTCTCTCCACGTGACCCAGCCACCGAAGTCTTCCCAGTTTTATAAATTTTGTGACATTTGGCTTCTTAAATAGAGTATAGAGCTCATTTTTGTAAATCCTAGGTATGTAAATCTTGGTACCGTTTCAAAATTTTGACTTCCACACAAGAGAGATGGGATTTGTTGGGTGCATCCTACGGCCATGTATTTGGTCTTCTGCTGGTTTACTATGAGACCCATGTTTTTGGCAGAACTTTCAATTATAAATTAGTAATAGATAATATTACTATTTTGATAGTTCAATATTTTAATTTTATTTGGGGGTAGGATGGATTGTGACGTGGGGGCAGGGGCTGGAAAAATTGAAAAAACATACTCCAAGCTCCCACCAATTGTGAACAACACCGAAACATGGATGAGTACTTGTTTAGCTGTTTAAATCACCTTAATACTATTATTGGATTTATCGTCAAACACGGTTACATTTGACGGCTTAAATATTACGCAGTTTGCAGACATTTTAAAGCTTTAACGCATTGACTGAGGGAATAATTGTTCAAATATCGTGCTGTTGATACCTTATCTATGGGATAAGGCTCCAGTCTGTCTACTTGTGGCCACAATTTATAATCATAGTAGGTCAGGCAATTAGTGTAGTTGAATAATATTGGGTTAGATTGCATTTTATATTAATTCATATATTTTAATGAAAACCTATTTTTGTCGTGGTTTTACGATTCAAGAACGTAGGTATTTGATATCAAACATAATAATTTCGTTGTTTGTCCTTCTGTCTGTTCGTCTGTTCGTCTGTCCGTCTGTTCGTCAGAAGTCTGCAGATAAAAGCGGACCGTGCAACGGCGTGCGAGTGTTCCTAGCGAACCGAATACCAGCGACAATAATTAAAAGGAGTACTTAACCTAACGTGCGACCACATGCTCGAATTAAAAAATGGGCGTGAATTAGTGCGAACCTGTGCGGAATATTTTAGTGACAATTATTGTGAATTCAAGATCGGTGCTCCGATAAAATTCGTGTTCAGTGACTTCACAGCCGCGGTCACGTGGCGATATTTTTCCAAAAATTCAATTTTTTCTCTAAGCTATATTTATTGGTCTTTTCAACAGTGAATAGAAATGTTTTTCGGTAAATGTAGGTATATTTATTAAACGTTATATTCTTATCTTAATGCAGCAACATCGATGTATTTCTCTCTTTAAAAAAAAATATTATTGTGAATTTATCCACACGTATGTAATTTTTTCATTTTATCGCAATCGTAGCATTCGCTTGGCCCAAATTTGAAATGGAATTTGTGAAATTATTATAGACATCCAGCCATGTGAGAAATTAACCCCTAGAAATCGAGATAACTCTAGACTCTGACACTGACCTAAATGTTGACCTCCGGGTGTGCACCATACAACCGATACTAGATTTATTACCCCCCATGGTAGCCACGGGGATTCGACCGGAAATGTGTTCCATTAGTATTCGTACAACCACTCCATTATTACTGCGGATAAATTTGATTTAGTTATTCAATTTATTACAACACCGACGACCTTCTGGTAATTGCTTTTATGGGCTTAAAGGCTTTTCTGCATTTCCCTAATGCTTAACCTTCGCAGGGTCAGCCGAGATAAAACCTCGCAGATAGGGGCGCAAATCGAATCACTCATTGGAAAAGGGTTGATTTTTAAAATCTAAAGCCTCAGTAATTGAATGCGGTGGCGCTTACTTTGTGGAAGTCCATTTTAACAATTACGAATAAAAACACTATCTTTGTTTTTTTCCACTATTTTATTTTTGAGTATCAAACAACAATTTCCGCTTCCTTCTTCCGGTGATTTGATTCTGAGTGTGTATGGATGTCTGATAAGTAAGGATTGTAGATTTGGTGGAAGTGGAGGGGGTGTCTTGGTGGTGGGAGAGCGGGAACATGTAAGTTGAGGTGAGACACCTCCTCCGCTTCTACTGAATCCACAACCCATACATCAGCATCCACTCCTGTACACCTCAGTCTTAACTCACCTGAAGAAGGAATCCGAGGTTTTATTATTACCGACAAAACCAGCGTACAAGGCTGTTAAGTGTTAAAAAAAAAGACTTAAAACGCACCTTTTTGTAAAATCCTTTCCATTAAATTAAATACTAGTGTAGGACTAAACAATGTTTGTGTAAAGCGCCGTTGAGATGATATATTTTTTACGAAAATGGCGCTGTGGAAATTATCCATTTTTATTATTTATTATTAAGGCAAAAATCGTATTAAAGCAGGATATTCACTGCAATTGCATATTTCGTCATTTTTTCGAATATTTTGGTTTTTATTATTCATTTATTTCAGATTGTATATACCATAACGATTACCTAGATTACCGAACTTTTGTTCTAATGTAAAATTAATTAACTTTATATTATTTACAATAATTAAGAAAATATAAACGTTTATCGACAGGCCGCGGCCAAAAAATTCGTTTTCAGTGTCTTAGAAATCGTCAATAGTTATTGAATATTTATATATACGCAAAGTATGTTTTCTTTTATAGCATAAAGCTAGCATCAGATGATATAACTGTACTAAAATAATTACGAAATGTTCAATATAAATTAATTTTTATACTATAAAAATATTATATCGTATGTTGTAGATCTTTTTAGAATTAGCGATTCATTTGATCACTAATTAAAATGTTACAAAACTATGCAGCGGAATTCAACCAAAGAATAATACCAGTTTTATTAACACAGTTTAATTAGCAATTAGGTACAGTAAAACAAGTTTAATTTCAATGCAAATTTCTTTTTTATAAAGCACATGTTGCTCTAAATATTGCATAAAAAATGTATTGAATTTTCATGCATTGTATGTTTACTGTTCTTTGATATTAAAAAAATGTTATTTTTATTATAATTGCAATGAAAAAATATTTTTATTGACTTTTAAAAATATATATATTTAAACAAAAACAAAATACGCGTAATATTTTTTACTGATTTTCTAAAGAAATTATGATAATAGTAAACACGATTAAAAAAGCGATGTTTAGATGGTTTTGTTATGCAAAACTACGGAAAACTGAGGCGTTGCCTGAATATTTTAGTATGGCTAGAAATTGCATAGGTTGGTGTATTTTAGCTTGCCATTGGATTTGTGCCATATTGATTTTACAATATATAAATATTTTTCAAATATTGGTAAAAAAATATACATATATAAAAGTCAAATTTATTTTCGTCGGTAGGTACCGATATAATGTTAATTCAATCGACGAAATTTTAAGGAACGCTTTCGGTACTTCAAGCCCTGCATGTATACTTATTTCCACTTTAGAAAGACAATCATATTAATATGTGTGAGTCGTGCGTACGAGACACATTGTCTCGTTGTGTTGGTGTTTATACCTGTAAACATCAATACAAGGAAACAATGGGAGTCGTATGCACGACTTACACATATTAATTCGATTGTATTTCTTAAATGGAAAGAGGTCTACCCTGCTCACTTCTTTGCTCTGGTTAGTGTCAAGTGCCATCTCTGCTGCACCGACAATAAGCAATTGGTGCCGTGTTCTAGCCATATTATCAACATCTTGTCGTGGAATTAATCCAACACCCATGAAAATTTGTTAAAATATTCGTTTTACTAAATGTTATGTACCTATATCTCGCCTGTCACTCTCCAACAATCAGACGTTCTCTTTAATTTCTCAACGAATTAAATGATTAATTCATTCTTCATATAATTTCGTAAATCTCGTTCTTTACATCATTCATCTGCTTTCTACCTTTCGTTGCATCATAAATTCATTAATTTTCTTTGTGTAACTAAGCAATTACATAATGCAATTGGTAGGTACGCTAATGGAAACGATTCTTGAACACCTGTTATAAAACCATTTAATTTTCTTACTAAAACATTGTCGTTAGCTCGAATCAATCAGTTTTCCAGGAAACATTAAGTTGTGCAACACTGAATAACGGATCGCAGTAAAATAGGGCACTATTATCCGTGAGTTGGATTAACCGTGGTTATTCGTTCGATTTTTCTTTTTTAATTCTTACAACATATCTGTTTCTGTTTATTTAATAGCGCTACAACAACATACCTTGCCGCTGACGCAATATAAAAACAATCGAAGAAATGTGTTGCGTTTTGTCAAAATCCTCAAGTATGGAAAAACAGATGAAGCACTTTTTCTTCCTTCGAGAACGACAAATTTCAATTTTTTTTGCCGCGTTGCAACAAGCACGCCTTGCCGTATACGCAACAAAAAAATAATCGAACATAAAATTTAATAATATAGATATTTTTTTCCATATTTATAATGAACTTTCACTTTTGGAAAATTGCAAAGCGTAGACTGTTTGTTATATTATAAAATTTAAGGTTTATATTATTCCGATTGAGTTATTTGTTGAATTGTTTGTTAAATACTTATCAAACTGAATATAGACATGAAAATATGAAAAAAACTACTGAATTAATCAAATGTGTGCAAGAACCAACCGAGAATCAATGGCAGATTGATAAAAAGGAAGTATATATTTGTAAATTATGTTGTAATTTTACACTTAAAACTACAAAAACATTTGAATTCGGTTAAGGCCAAGATAATGTTGATTATAGGGAAATGTCGCAAAATCGCGAGTGTACGAGACAAACTCGAAACAAAAAATAAGGCTACAAAAAGTTATCAACTACAGATTTTCTATGTACGTAATCTTGATTACGGTCATACCTAAATACTACCAAAATTTTGTCTTACCTACATAAATGTCATAGTGTAGTTTCATAGCAATTAGTGTCATAACTAAATGCTACCAGAACGTTTGTTTTATCGAAATGTCATAGTGTAGTTTTAAGGCAAATATTGTCATAACTAAATGCTACCAGAATGTTTATCTTAGCTAAATGTCATAGTGTAGTTTCATAACAAATAGTATGTATGGTAACGAAATTCTACCAGAATGTTTGTCTTATGTTTTATATGATTTTCGTGTATTTAATTAACTCAATAAAAACATAATTTTTATAAACCGTTTTATTCAATTATCAAGGCTCGTGTTCTCCCAATTACCACGGATAATCAGCGATGTACTGTAATTTTATTATTGTACTCGAAGATACTCATTATTATCTATATAATGTAAATCCATTATTTCTTGTATAATTTTGCCATCAATTCGTAGACTGTATAATGTAAAATAAAACTGTTTAGATACGCCAGTTCAATTTTACACATTTTTTTTGCCTATTCAACCATCTGTAATTTGCGATTGAAATGTCAATATTCGTTATTGGTCCGTGCTTCCGCTTTTGCTCTGCGTCGAGTTTGACAATTTGTAAAATTGCTTCCTGCCAATCAGTGACTTCTTTCTTCTAAGAAAAATTGTCCCAAATCAAGCTAACGTATATTATTAGACAAGAACGTTTCATAGTTTCCATATAGATTGACATATGAAGATTCATTCCATTTTTGAGCTCATTAGGCACTGCCAGACTTCAAGATTCTATCATTAATTTTTTGTAATTTAAAGTGACGTATTTTTCCTACACTGGAAGCAGATGAAGGAGATAAAAAAACTTACCCATAAAAACCAAGTTTTTACAATATTCCCTTTCGCTTTGAATCAGGTTTCGTGTCTATACACCCATCGGGATAATTACTCATACAGAATGATTCCAATTTGAAAAAACATTAAAATTTCTAAAAATCCAAAATTATACTATATTTTTAATTTTTTTATAATGAAAATTTGCTAAATCATTTTTATCGTCGCCACGAGTCTGCCTGCAAAGTTTCAGCTCGATTTGATCACGGGAAAAGGGTTAAAATAAGGGGAGTAAAAAACTAACCCTTTAAAACCAAGTTTTTATTACACTCCCTTTCTCAAGTCCTCGTTAAAACAGGTTTAGCGCTTACCCTACGCGTTGAGCTCGAGTGGGGCGACGCTACGAAAGGGAGTAATAAAAAATTTCGAGAAATTTAAAATTATACTATAATTATTAATTTTTTAACGAAAATTTGATAGATAATTTTTATCGTCGCCACCACTCTGCCTGCAAAGTTTCAGTTCGATTCGATCACGGGAAAAGGTTAAAAATCGATCCAAAAATCTTTCTTCAGACAAGCAAGCAAGCAGACGCTACGAGTTAAAAGAAAGGGAGTAAACATGAAAAGTTTGCAATGGTTTTAAACGCATATTCAAATGCAACACACCGGCCATTTACTCGTACGCACTGATATGCAGATTTAAAGTCTTCTTTCTGTCTTTGAGATGAATTTCGAAATTACAGAAAGATCCAATGTCTGGCGACAGTCGGCGTGATCGATGACTTTGGTCTACAATTTGTGCAAAGTTCATTTTCAAGTCATTTTGCAAATACCTTTGACCTTGCGCTTGACCCCGAGTCACGAACAAACAGATCGGTCATTATTTTTTAAACTCCGATTAATAAATGATCTTGAGTTTAATTTTACCATCAATCGCTTCATGGAAGGCTAACCTTCTCCCGCTGTTGATCTGTCCAGAGGCTAAACTGTTATAGGATTAGGACGTTTTTTTAATTTACCGGATATTCTATTGAGGGGAAATTGAATTTCATGGCGAGTGATGCTTTTTTTTAATATGAGGATCGAAATATTTCTTGTTTCATTCATTTTTCGCAATACGTTTAACTATCATTATAGTAACTTATATTGGTTATGAAAAATTAATTCGTTTCAATACAATTCAAATAAAATGATAAAAATCTTGCTTTTTTATCATTTTATTTGACCTGCATTGAAACGAATGATTTTTTAAAATCAATACAAGTTATTGTAATGATAGTTCAACGTTTTCCAATAGGTCAGAAATATTTTACAAAAATGCAAACTTTGACATCGCATATCTCTATAACTAGTTGCTTTAACATTATCGACTTATAATTAAGGCAGAAATCCATCTATAAAGAATTGTGGAGAAGCTCTGTCACACCGTGTATAACGCTAAAAAAACTATTTTATTTCATAATCATAATCATGTTTAGATATATGTAGTTCTGATACTGAAAAAAATACAGCGATGGTTATTTTAGTTTTTATTTCGTACCTAACGTGTTCTTCGTTTACATCTGTTATATTGCTTTTTTTTTATCTTACTTAGGTTAAGCAAAGATTTAAATAAAACTGAAACATTCATTTTATTATTTAAGACCCTGATTCGACCAATACTATAATTTTTAATACAGCTGAGCCCTCATTATACAGTTCACATGAGCAATATAGAGAAAGTCCAAAATAAGTTTCTTACATTTATCAATTATAAACTTAACATACCTTCAAGTAATATCGATTACAATATTCTTAGATCGGTTAGCAGTCTTGATAAACTAGAGACTAGAAGAATAGTGACGGACTTTCTCTTTTTACTTTTTTTTACACTTACCTATCTATTGTAAAAGCCCTATAGGCCGTAATTAATAAATAAATAAAATAAAAAATATTGTAAATGACAGTTAGATCTAAATAATATCGGTTAGTTCAAACTGCTGTCTATTACAAATGTTATAGACCAGGTGTGGCGAACCTAAGGCACGCGTGTCAGATGTGGCACGTTTGAGAATTTGGAAGGCACGCGAACGATTTCCAAGTTCAAAAATATTTTTTTAAATTTTTAAATAATTGAATTTGGAAATAATTGAAAGCGATCGATCAACGAACATAATAAATAAATATGCAGAAGAAGAAATAATGAAACATTGGAACGCCATTCCAGAAGTCTTCAGCGATTTAAAGAAATTAGCGAGAACAATATTGTCAATTTTCTCTTCTACATTGCTTGGGAGTCATTATTTTCAGAAACGAATTTAATAAAATGTAATTCATGACTGATGTATCCAGTTGGTCGTGTGTATTACAGAAAGTGACGAAATGTGAACCAGATATTAAGAATTTGTCATCGAATGTACACAGAACAAATCTCATTGATAAATAACTAATGTGTATGTTTATTGATTACGACTTTATTTTTAAGAAACTTTATTGTAATTTTTAAGTTTGTAAATAAAATTCAGAAAAAAAAAACTTTTTTTCTATTTTGTTAAATTTTTTTACTGTTTGGGCACGCCACACAATCGATATATACATATTTAGGATTTTTGGCACGCGGACCCAAAAAGGTTCGCCACACCTGGTATAGACAACACGTCGACCCGAGATATGCGCACTTGTTCGCTAGACTAATAAATTCAGCGCAGGTGAAATAGGATTTTCCGAGGATAAGACACGGATAAAGTGTAAAATCTGGTTACATAATAGCCAAGTGAGCATACGAGCGAATAAATACTATTACTGTTAGATGACGGAAAGCAGAATTAAAAATAGAAACGAAGTAAGAAAGGATTAAAGCTATTATACTGTTACCTCACAAAGGTCACTGGCGAACAAGATTGAAGCCTTGGAAATGTGGCCGTGCAAGTATAAGTATGCTGAAACATTTCCGTACTGACCGAGTGTATTCAAAACTTCAACCAAAGCAGGTACCAGTTAGAATTTATAAGTTTCCATTTTTATAGAATAATTATAAAAATGTAAATAAAATGAAAGAAAACTGTGAAAGAAAAATTAAAATATCTCTACAAATGAAAAAGTTATGCCGCTTTAAAGTTGCGCTGCTAAAATAATTTCGTTTCATGCGACGATCGAGTGTCTGACGTCACTTGACTCGTTCGATTATTGCCTTCTGTTCGCGATGCGACCATCTCGACTAGGTCGTATGACGTCACAGGCAACAGACGTTAATTTAAATTATTTATTTCTCAGTCATTTATTGACAGATTTAAATTTTGCTGGTTTATTAGTTTCGCCATATATTTTAATTCCATTAAGTTAAGATAGTATTATAAAACATCATTAAAATTTTCCATTACATTAGGTATATTACAAATCACAAAATGCTCCAAATTATGATATTACCTAAATAAACCTTAAAAAATTAATTTTAAAAAAATCCAACAAATTTTGAATAAACCACTTTGATTGATTAAACGTCAACCTGTTTCAGAATCCCGCATCTATGTCAGGTCGGACGCACAAGAACTGATCCCCTGAATAAAATATCTATTGTCGGACGGGGTAGTAGCTTCAGTAGTGTTGGCAGTATAGGGAGGAGACATTAAATTAGGGGTCTGCAATAAATGACAGATTATTTGTTGAATTTATTTGTGCCATGTCTCTAAAAAAATGGGTGGCAGAACATTTGCATTCGCATGCATGAAATATTACAAAGATAATTTAGAAATGTCAGAAATTAAATTGTTAACAGTAAATAAAATAACGAGGAAATTTAACGAAAAATCCCTTATTAGAGCTTGACCAACGTAAATTGGCGTGCGGCGACTTTGGCGACTAAAACCCGCCCCGCCCGCACCCGTCGGTAACCCCTCGCCCTGTCATTCAGTTCAATCTCGTATTTGCGCGCGAGCTGTGACATCTTGATTTCCAATATACACCGAATTATGTTCAAAACTTTCTTGCAACACCTTGAAGGTGGTGCAAGAACAATTGCCAATGTATTTTTAAAGTTTTGCGAAGCTGAAAAGCAAATAATGAACCAATATTACCGATTGACAGGACTCTAGATAGAGATGCCGTCATTACTGGTTTGTTTCTTTAGCGTTGCCCGACCAAATTTCTATTATGATATCATAAAATATATTTCTCAATGTACCGAACACTCTGTATATTATGCATTGTGTAATAAATGCACACCCTGGCAACTTCTGTTTCGCGACAGGGACGCCCTCCCTCGCACGCCAATTTCTACTGGTGGCATTCTATATGTATGTATGAATGAATATAAATAAAAACGTAATACATATGTATATCAAATTGACCTTTCGAACAGTGAAATTAGGGTTTATACGAACATTTCTCAACAACTTAGGTCCCCGGTTGAAGTATGGTGCCTATCATCCAATAATGTCGGATATTCTTTTTAGTTTATCCTAATTTTCAAGCATTATTTTCAGATCCCCGAGAGACTGGGAGATGAAGGCGTGAGATTGGTTGCCAAAGAAACTGCAGATGGATCTAAACCGGTAAATGCTTGAAATGCAAGAGGGAATTAGGTGAAAATCAATATCAACATGTTGGTCCAAAATCGGGGAACTGTGGGTGAGTTATAGTTATTTCATTTCCACGTAACAAAATAATCCTATCTGAACTTATATGTTTATTAATAAAGTAATGAAAATACCGATACAAAATACAGTCTATGCAAGGGCTATCTCACACGCGCCTGAAACATGCAATGTGTTTATTTGTCTTGCCTTTCTTTTGTTCTCGTTCTATTTCTTGATTCTCTTGGGCCCTAGTAAGTCCAATCGGCCAATGGCCGGTCCTGGCTGTATATTAAAATGTATCGTCAATGTATATATAATTAATCCTATGTGAGGTTTTAGTACATTCTGAGATAAATAAATTATTGCTATTTAAATCCCTTAAGTGTTCCTTATCTCTAACTTCAAAATTTCTACACGTTTTTCCTATATAAAAATAATCACAATCATTACAAATCAATTTATACACACCTGATTTTTTTTAAAACTATCCTTATCCATATTATTTAATATGTATTTTTTAAATTGATTATTAGTATAAAAAGCTGGTTGAATGAAATGTGAGATACTTTTAACTATTGAATCAGAAATTTTATTATTTATAAATACAATTTTCCTCCAATGTTTCTCAGTACCAATTGTATCCTGACGAAGGGGCCATTGGCCTTGAAACATGTTGATATTTTCAATATAAAAAGTGGTGAATACTAAGTTTATTTTATTAATCATATTTTATTTATTTATTTATTTAACGCCCTTATGGGCTTTTACAAAAATACCCAATATAAATTTAAAAAGAAATACATAAGACAGATAAAATAATAATACAGATAAGAGGTACAAATAATAACAGTTAAAAGGTAAAATAATAATACAGAAAAATTTATTATCCATTTCGTTGAGATGTAAAGAATTGTATCAGCTTTGTCCTAAACACAGTTATATTATCAGCAAAAATGTCAGCCGCCTCTGCATGTTCATTCCCTAATGAGTGTAATCTGGGAATTACAGAGTTTGCTAATGCATTAGTTCTGACATTTCCACTATAATAGAATAATGCACTGTGTCTTGATGACCTCAATGGGGCATATAAGTCGATCAGACTAACAATCTGGGGACAATCAATCACGCTGTTTATGATCCTATAAATAAATATTAGGTCTGTCACAGTACGTCTCACAGACAAGTTTAATAGTTGTAAATAACTAAGGAGATATTCATAATTGATATCCTCCAAGCGTATATTTAATTTGTAATTAATAAATCTTAAGATTTTTTTTGGATTCGCTCAACTGCCGTTGAATGATTAGCATAGTGAGGCGACCAAATGATCAACTTATATTCAACCTGAGGTCTGACAAGAGAAGTGTAGAGGACTTTATAAGTGCGCAGGTCTGTAAAGTTTTGTGCAGTTCTTAAAACAAATCCCAACATTTTGAGACCTTTATTAGTTATCAAGTCAATGTGGGGAATGAATGATAATTTAGTGTCAAAAATTACTCCCAGATCGCTTATCTCCTTCACTGATACAAGGTTTACATAAAGGATATAAAAATATTTACGTTTAATTTTTAAGTGTGTGATTTCTTTGTCGTTTTACTATAACGTGTAAATAAGTAATTTAATCAACATCTCAAATATACTGTTTCAAACTGAAATTTCCGCAATGAATACTCGTTCAAGTTTTAAACGTTAATTATATTTGATTTCTTAAGTACTATATTTAAGGGCTATTCGTGACAAGAATATATTCACGAATACGTCGCGTATTTATGTAGGTAGCATGTTGATTCAACTTCAGAATAAATTTGATTTAAACAAATTTATTTGTCAACTTGTTCCGAAACATATTTTGAATGCTTATTATTTATTGAAAGGTGACTTTATCGCCATCTATGGTAAGACAAGGATATTACTTAAATTTTATTGACTACTTTGCTATTTATAAAGAATTTATCGATCTTTTAAATGAAATGAAATGAAAAAGTAGAAATATGCGTACTGAAAAGTTAACATCATTATTAAGGTCGTTATATATTTTATACGAACCGTATATTTTACAGGGAAGCAAATCCCGACATTTCGCTGAAGTCTTATTTAGGGCTAAATCCAAGATAATGGTCCCATTGAATATACAACGAAAATGAGTATTTCACTATATTATTGAATGTGCTAATAACAAAATGAATGATAATTTACGTTTAAATAGTAAGTATTAAATAAGATATTATACTTTAAAGTTCCGAAAAATGCACTACATATTTTGACATTTCATAGGCAATATATGAGGTTAGGTTAGGTTAGGTTAGGTTAGGTTAGGTTATTAGGTTTGGTTTGTTTAATTTAGATTACGATTATTTTAGTTAGATTAAATTAACAGGACGTTAAATTATATAGTGAAACACTGATTTTCATTATATGAACAACGGGACCATCATCTTGGATTATTCCTTATTTAGCTTCATCAGGAGAGCGCGTCCTATCACCGCGGAGATGTAGAACGAACTGATTATTTCTTCCGAGGTCGTAAATTATATGCACTTCGTTGTGGAGTTTTCACTTCTGTATTCACTTCTTCTACGATAGAGGTCGCCAGTGTGCAATGTATACTAATTACATCTTCGGGATTTTCTGCGACGTGCCATGGAGAAGCGGCGGTCGCTGTGCCTTCTCCAGCCGTGTAATTTCGTTTTTCAGCCGTGATTTCAAAAAAGTTATGGAGTTTCGGAACAGACAGACAACGAAATCCCGTTTGGGCCCTAGACGACTGATTTAGATGCCTAGGCAGATATATTATAATATTTAGAATAGGTGCCTATTCGTTTTATTTGTGTATTGTGTCGACAGGCGAGAACTGGAATTCACAATGCGGACTGCCAGAAGGCAGTTTCATTTTTGAACTGAATAAACATAATTGAATTCCGATGCGTCACTTTGATAAGGGCTGTGAGGCGCCCTGCGGCAGGTTTACTTAGTTCGTTAGTACAATAAGCACGGGCCACGCCTACTTATTGTGTTGTTTTGGAATTTCAACCGAAAGTTCTCGAGCTATGTATAGAAAATCGAAACACGATCCTATTCGTAGATTCGATGATGAAATATTCGTAAATGTTTCGCCGCTTTATAATATTTACTACGTGTATTTACACCATCATCATTATCATCATCTTCAGCCCCTTGTCCTTGTAGGGTCGGGGGCACAAAGACTCGACAAGGTGCTTCCATATCCCCCTGTTTTGGGCTGCTTCCACATGAGTCAACAGTCGACTCATTCTGTTTTTACATACATTTTTCTGTTGCTTCTACCAGGTTAATCTGTGGCGACCCACCGTCTTCTTTCTGGGGTTGCCAAGAAGATTCTTCTTGATATCCTTGGTATTCCTCGACTTTTTCGGCATACCGGTGTGCATTAGGCCCACAACTTAATCCTATTGCATTGGCAATCATTATATTCCTTGCATACCTTCATGACGTCCCATTGTAATTTTTCTGAAAATGATTATAATACACGCAAAACTGCAAAACTGCATGTTTTTATCAACTGAGACAGATTAAAAGCATTCGCAGACATCTTCCCTCCGAGGCAGCCCGTTTACTCATTAATGCATTTGTTGTATCACGTGTGGACTACTGCAATGGTATCTACGCTGGCCTACCGATGTTTCAGCTCGATAGACTACAATCTGTTCTAAACGCTGCAGCACGGATAATATATGGAACGTCAAAATTCTCGCACATAATATCCTTTCTGCGAGAATTGCACTGGCTTCGTTTTCCTGAGAGAGTAGAGTTCAAACTGTATTGGTTGATGTACAAGGTAACTTAACTCATAACATGGCGCCTCTGTATCTTCAGAAGCTCTTTTCCATTCCATTCCAGACAACATAAATGATAGACGTCGAACTCTTAGGTCAGCATCTACTTCAGCTGTGGGAAGGTTTGTGGAACCGGCAAGTTAGTTCCAGAAAACTAGGTTCAGCGAACGGGCATTTTCGATGGCGGGCCCCAAAGCGTGGAACTCTTTGCCCTCCCTGATAAGAAACACGGATTCAGAGACTTTATTTAAGAAAAGACTTAAAACGCACTTGTTTACAAAACCTTTTCCAGAACCTTTTTAATATTCGTTGTTTTCTTTTAGTATTTTATGTTTTGAGCTGTTATTCTTTCTCTTTTCTTTTTCATTTTATTTTTCATTTTGTTATTCTACGATTTTAGTATGTAAGAGTTTTTTGTGTGTAAAGCGCCCTTGGGGTGAAATTTTCACAAAAATGGCGCTATATAAATAATCCAATATTATTATTATTATTATTATAATTCTATCGACTGCTCGGTTTCACTGCCACTGAAATACTGACACTAAATCATTTTTCACTTAGCCTAATGGGTCTTAAGTGTAAATGTAGAACTATAAAATAAATTTCTTATATTATTCTTAGAATAATATAAGAAATTGGGCCTGTAGCAGCCGAACTTATAAGCGTAACCCCTTAAGCTGAATTTGAGTTATCTAATTCAAATTAAATAAGAAAACTGAAGTGTTTTCACACAATTACTAGAAGCCATTTTGGACCAGGCTCTGCTTAAAATGCAAATCAGTGAAATTGCAAACATTTCTAAATATTTTTGAGCACATTATAGGTACCTCAATAGCTGCATTTCATTATTCAAATCTTTAACCTTGTCTTTAAAGTGCCCTTATTAAAAAAGTCAAGGGGCATGAGATATGAAGAAGGCGGGGGTATTGAGGTGAACTCCATTACATCCGGTCAGCAGATTTTCTTGAAAATAGGTCCTCGTGTAGCGATGGGGATGCTGGAAATAAAGTTTCTCTTCATCATTTTTTTATTTATTTATCCTGAATTTAAAAAACATGTATATATGGAAATGAGCCACGCGTCTCACTAGGATGAACTTGTGCTAAGATGAGCAACTTTACAACAAAATACTATAAAAAATTAATCAAGGTATATTATAGATGTCTCAAAGGGAAGAAGCTTTATTTTTATATGAGAAAGTAGGTATGGAAGTCTTTGGGTGTTCATAGGGCTTGCGACCTATCGTACGGCTGGCTTAAGTGATCACTTTACACAATGTAACGTTCACCATTTCCACATACGGTGGAATTGCTAAGCCCCATGAACACCCAAAAAGATTTCCATACCTACTTTCTCATATAAGACATCTATAATATATCTTGATTAATGACTTCCATCTGGAGATAAAATGCAGTGTTTGGACGTATTCAGAATATTTTGAATATAAAAAAAATAATTAATTACTTAGATATTGTAGATTTCGATAGAAAATGTAGATATAAAAACGAATAAATATTATTAAATACAATAGCAGACAAAATAACAAATTTAAAATTAATAAATGTAAAAAATCTTTTGTACCTATCTTCGCATCTATGAAAAAGTGAAAAAAATGTCATGAGCACATAAATAAATGTGCTCATAGAACTGCTTTTTTTTTGTTTTCTACCTGTTTTCTACAGTTGGGTACTTGTGGAAATGCAGTGGACAATACTGTCAATAATGTCTTCGCGAAATAATTGTGTCACAGAAATGAAGGTAGGGTATCCACAATGACTATGATCAAATGGATGGACGAAAATTGAATAAGACTTTTCCAAACACATCGCTTCAAAATGCAACAGAATATCTATTTTTTAATTTTTGTCTTACACTTGTTTTTCTACAATCGGAAATATCAGGTAGTTTCATAAATCTTGCGTTTTTATTCCCTTTATATTAACTCGTGGCGTCTGCTAGCTTGCTTGGCGTCGAAAAAACTTTGGATCGATTTTTAACCCTTTTCCCGTGATCCAATCGAGCTGAAACTTTGCAAGGAGACTCGTGGCGACTATCAAGAAGACCTATCAAATTTTCGTAAAAAAAAATAATAATTATAGTATAATTTCGGATTTTTAGAAATTTTAATGTTTTTTTCAAATTGGAATCATTACAAAAGTTTAATTACTACCAACGGCGGCCCGATAACGTCACGGAATATTTAAAATTTGAAATACTCCGTCGGTAGGTATAATAGGTACTTCACTACGAATTTCGATTTATGACAATGGGTTCACAGATGACAGTACACTTCGGTTTCTTGGAAGAAATCAAATAATAAAGAGATATTTTTAGAGATTTCTGACATAGATATTTGTCTAGACATGTTTCATTTTCAGTCAATCAATTATTTAATTATATGATGGTAAACTTTATTTACTATATTTTTATTATATTTGTGAAGAGTGCTCGATGATATGGGAATTCAGAGCAAGGCGGAGGACTTATATCATGGACCTGGAATCGATGATTTTATGTAAATTGAAAAATTTCTCGATTTATTCATTACTCAATTTTCAAACACGTTTTATTCGAAACCATGTTTTAAAAATCGGTGACCAAAATATCTCGGCAACCGCTGAACCGATCAACTTGAAATTTTTGGTGGTTATTCCGTACATAATTATCTAGTCTATGTCGTAGGATTTTTTTTTAAGTGACTTAGTTTTTTTAATCGGTATAATGAAACGATTTTTTTCCCTATAAAACGCTATTTTAAATTCAAACGCCCGCTATTTTGTCAAAAACCTATTTTGTTTTTTTTTTATTTTGATAATTACAGATGAAAGTGGTCACGGTGGATTTTCACGGTATTATTTTTTTAGCATTCGACAGAACCCAAGAAATTTCCCCCAATGTTGAAATTTTTTAATGAAAAATCTTTTAACATATTTTTAAAAGTATGTACTTTTATTTAAAAATGATACCAATACCATAATCCACATGGGTTTTCTTTAAAAAAATCACGAAAATTGACTTTTTTCGCGCTTCGTAGGTAGGTATTCCCCCTTAATCTGAATTTAAAAAAACGCAAAGAATTATTATAGAACGACTAATTTTGCATCACTGCTATAAATTAAATCCCGACTATTTCCGACTGACAATAATTATTTTTCTTTTGTGTAACCTCAGAGTAACCTCCGCGCGTATTTATAGGATTTTCTGCGCAAAATACAAACTTGAATGGTATTAGCAAAAGTGATAAGACCACTGAAAGATTACAGATAAATGAGATCTTGAATTTTTGGCACCACCTTAGGAACATAAATCACCTCTTTTTTTTATTTTTTGTTTTTGCCAGAGATGAAGATAACATCTATCGGAGCGGTAATATTCTAATTTGTACAAGTTTAACATTGTCTTAATGAATATTTATAACTTCGACGCTGCTCGTTAATTTTGTAGATTTTGCACTTTTAATAAAGTCTTACAGACAGGAATCGTGCCCGGGACTAGAAAACGATTATTTAATATGAAAGAAGAAAAATAATACATTTGTGTTGTATCGAGATTGCGCTACGAAAACTACGTTTTAAACTAACGTAGAATCAATTAGAAAGGGTAAAGAAAGATCTATCGAAAAAATATTTAGTAGCTACGACGAATGCCGGATGAATGAATGTGATGTCTCTTAGCTAGTAGCAAAAACTTCGGGAAACCTTCTTCATTCAATTTTGAAAAGAAAATAACCTCTACATTCTGGGTGAAATGTTAACATTTAAAGAGATAAGTGATATCAAAGTTTGCATTTTTTTCTGTATAATTTGTAAAACGTTCGTGTATCGTGAAAGTGACATTTATCGAATATTAAAAATTCACTCGCTCTGATACAAATCAAATAAAATTATTAAAATCGTCATTTTTCTCCTTAAATGTTAACATTTCACCCAAAGTGTTAAGAATATTTTCTATTCAAAATTGATTGAAGAAATAAAATGATTAAAACCTTTCAGAAATTCAAACCTAATTGTGTTGTTTGACTTGTATAAAAGAAAATGAATTTTTAATATTCGATATAAGTTGCTTTCGTGTACTCCAATGTTTTACAGAAAATAGATCAGAAATATTGAAAAAAAATGCAAACTTTTCTCCTTTTATGATGTCACTATTTTCTATTCAAAATTTAATGAAGAAGACTCGAATAAATTTTTGATATTATCTACAAGACACCCTGTATAGATAAAATGATATGTAGTTAGAATTAAATAGTTTTTTGATTTTTTATTTCATTTTAAAAAATCACTGCTTTACAGTTAAAATGTCTTTTCATTAAAATATTTAATATAATTTGAAAGTATGTTTTTATTGTAGCGCCGATAGCGATGCCAGTGCAGAAGACGCAATATGAACAACTTCTATACAATCTTCAGCATGACACCAGGTGGCTCCACGAGGTAAACCTCACATCTTTTTCTCTGAAGAATGTACTGTCTCATTCACTATACAATTATATAACCTATGAATACCAATATGCCAGCATATACTGTGTCATTCACTATACAATTATATAACCTATGAATACCAATATGCTAGCATATAGGTACTGTCTCATTCACTATAGGTACAATAGTCATGATGACAGATTTTGAATTAACATACCTACTATTACCAAAAATAACATTATTTCAGTAATAAACTAAGTTTTTACGCAAATAATTGCATTTTCATCTACATATTATTTTTAAATTCGCGCAAAAACGCCCGCAGCTGTCATTTCTTCTACGTGACGTCAAGCATCAGTAAACATTACATTGTGTCTATGGCAACGATTCAAAGACACGGTGATGGGTACTGAGGCGTGACGTCATTCGCTCTGACCGGTGTTTCAGGTAAAATGGCGGATTGCACAATTTTATACTTTTATTTTATTGAAAATCTTATTAATCTCAATGTGTAGATATATTAAAACATTTTTTTAGAATCCTTTCAAAATATTTTCTTATAAAAATATGCCTATTATTATAACCTATAAATACCAGATTAGTATTTGCTTAATCCAAAATGAATATTTTTATATTTATTTAAACATTATGAGAAAAAATATTAATATATTATGCCTAATTTTATTTTATACGAATGACAGAGCGTACAAGAATAAATCAATTGTTACTATGCAAATGAGATTTCGATCTCTCATTTCAAAAAGTATCTTCCTAATAGAGTGCATACAACATGGTTAATGAAGTAAATTGGCTTAGATATTACTTAAAAAGGTAGTCAAAAAAATCTGTTTTAAAAAAAATCACCACCAGGAATCGATCCCGCAACTTTCGTTTACCGGAAGGCTGTGTTAATAATTACTTCATAGAGTCTTAAGTTTAATCTTATTTTTAATGTGTTGTAAATAGTATAAAAAGAGCTATAACCCGTAAAAAATTAAGGTAATTTTACATGTCGGTTCCTAAGGATTCCTTTAGTTTTTATTTATTTTATAAAAAAAAAATTTTTTTGAAAAATAATTCGCAAAAATAATTTTTAGAAAAAACAATTGATGGAAAAAAATTTTTTGAAAGAAAGAAACTGTTCAAAAAAATTCTAAAAAAAATTGTTTAAAAAAAATTATGAAAAAATTATGAAAAAAATTTTTTTTCGAAAAAATAGGTTTTTGGAAATAAACATTTTTCGAATTTTTTTTTTACCTACTATAAAAAAGTTATACGGACGTTATACGAAGTTACGCGGACGGACGAACATACAGACAGACAACGAAATTATTATAATTGGGATATGTTTTGTTATTGGGACATTTATGTATTATTTTATTTTGAAGTTTACCATCTTTTTTATTTGCTATGAATTTCAAATATGTATCTTTGACTGGGCTCGAGTCCCGGATGGTGACAATACTTTATCCCTTTCCCTTTAATCGCTGGATGGTGACTATACTTTTTAATGTGTATTTATCTTGTTTGTTTTTATCAAGAATGCATCTTATAAAACTACATTTGTACAGAAAAAATTTGCTTTCAATCAAAATGAAAATGGTTTTTATTTGATATTTGCAGCTCACACTTGGAAAGAGGGTGGGGTATTACAGGGTGTCTGGCGACATTGGCAGCGGCAACTTTTCCCACGTGAAACTAGCTGTCCATCAGCTGACTAGAGGTGAGTTTTAAGTAAAATATTTCCGTAGGTTTAAACAGTAAAAAAGTAACATATTTAAAATATAATAAAATTCTAAAAGAAAAGATAAATAAAGCGAATGTAAATAGTGACCCACATCATTCGATTGCCGTGTCAAACCATGAAATTACCGACCACAAACAATGTGTATGGTGAATAAACAAGAGAATATATAATTGCTTGCCATACAGCAAAATAAACAAATCTCATTGACCTCAAAAAAAAACATCGCGAAAAAATACATTTTAAGATAGGTAGGTACCTATAAGTAAAATATTTATTAAAAATACGTATAATTTATTTGTTGAAAGTATGTAAATGGCAACCCATTAATAAAAATACTAATAATAAAAAAAATTTAAATTCAAAAATAAAAAATCAAAACACGATTTTTTTGAGTTCAAATTTATTTTACCACACACAGGACGATCGTTTCGGCTTATTAAGCCTTTATCAACTGATGATAAAGGCTTAATAAGCCGTTATCAGTTGATAAAGGCTTAATAAGCCGAAACGATCGTCCTGTGTGTGGTAAAATAATTTGAACTCAAAAAAATCGTATTTTTGATTTTTTATTTTTGAATTTAAAATAATGGAGTTCTATAACATAAATAGCGTCAGTGTTAAAAAAATTAAAACAAATAAAAAAATTGCTATAAATGCATATAAAAGGACAAAATAACCCAAACTGAAGTCTCAGAAACTGGTCAAATTTGAATTAGTTTTGTTGACAAGATGGCTAAATAATCGATCCTGACTCTGTCATTTGGAATTTGAACACAGGTGATGGAATTATCATTGTCCTTGATCTAAAGCAGATGTTAATGTTATATCGTGAATTTGTATTGACTTAAGGTATGGATTATTTCTGATGCTAGCAAAGGAGCTAAAGAACTAGAAATTCATTTAAGAGAAAACAACTCGAAACTGTGCAGGCACGTTATTTATGTGCTATGAGCTTTAAGAATTTCATTCTAATTATAATTAAATGCAAAGTAACATGCGTAATAGCCATAGGATGCAAAGTGTAATGTGTATATGAAATGTCCACAGACTGCAAATTGTGTAATGTATGTTGGATATGCATAGGATTGAAAGTTCTGTAAAATCTTGTAATGTGCACAGGATGCAAAATTTTGATAAAAGTTAATATTAATGGCGAGCTATATTAAATGAGACATTAATCTCTTTTACAAGACATATCTCTCCATTCCACATTTTGTCTTTAAAGACATCGCTGTCTTAGTTTTGGCATCCCAAGTCACTGTCCCCTGTTGACCTTGTGTTCTGCAATGACTTCGTTGATTGCTATTCGGTTATCCCCTCCACATGGCGCCCAATCACAAAGTTTTCCTATTTTAATAAACTTCGATATTTATCTTGAGACAAGTTATAGAGCTCATTCTTGTAGCGTCATCCTTAAAATTCATTTCTAAATCCGGCTTAGCGATAATCATTAAAATTTTCCTTTCAAATAAGCCCTGTGTCATTCTTCTTAGTCAGTACATTAAAATGATATAATATGCATCATTTAATTATACATCCATCCACACAAAACATTGTTGAGGTGCATTTATATATGTTTAAATCGACATGTATAAATGCACCGCTTGTGTGATGATTAAATTATTGTAATAATGTAATTGTGGTGAATGTATTGTTTCCACAGAAATGAATAATATGGTTTGTTTATTTATATCACGACAGTGACTCTTGTGGAAAAGTATTGGAATTGGATTCCACTCATAAATTCTGCCGTAAAATGTTGTCATTCATGATATAATTTATAAAAGTCATGCTGCATTATTATGATTGAAATAGTCGCAATGTCAATTAGGTACATCCTTTGATATGAACGCTGCCAACTTTAGCGTTATACATTTTCCTCACTATCCTCAGCTGTATGAGTAAAGAAAATAAACTGAAGACAGTAGTAGGCTTGACATGTGGAGGTGTTATTTATTGCTGTTCTAGTATTTTTCATTTAAAAATGCATGTATAATTTAATTTTCATACATATGTAAACCGATATACTTATGTGTTCTTCAAAAAGAGAAAAATGATTTTGTGGTGACATTATTACTATAATTAATAAAAATGCACATTGTTTTCACCACTTATATATTGAAAATACCAACATGTTTCAGGGCCAATGGTAACCATTGGCCTCGAAACATGTTAATATTTCAACAAATTAACGGTTAATACAAAGTTTATTCTTGTTAATTATGTAATTAAAGAAACACTGATCATCATTTTTTCATTTGAAAATATCTTTAAGTTTTCAACTTTCAGAAAGAAAGATGCCTGATTGCCAGTTGATCCGAAATTATTGTGTATGTTCGATAATAAGTATTATCTTTTATCTATTTTTAATGCAAACTCTTACAGATATCTCGACATGAGACATGAGTCTTGGAGATTTACGGTTACTATCACGCTTCAGTGCTTCTGTTTAAGTGTTTCAAGTGTTGTTTTTCAACAGATTCATTTGCTGATATCACTTATGACAGCTCTTATGATTTGATTGATAATTAGGAATATACTTTTTAATTTGCAGATAAGGTAGCAATTAAGATCATAGATAAAAGCAAGTTGGACAGCAAGACCCGCAAGATGTTGGCCAGGGAAATAGCCACCATGGAAGCTGTTCATCATCCAAATATTATAAGGTAACAAATTGTTCAACAACTTGACAAAATTGTTTTTGATGTCATTTGTGACATGTGTCAGCCAATCTGTGGCGTATAAAGTACACAACGTTTTCGTGAAAATGAAAAATTGTGCCATGCACAAAATCAAATTCATTATCCTCAGCAAATTTGCACAAATTCATGTACATATTTAGAAGAAAAAGCCGTGGACATACCTTATTTGAGAAAACCACTTTTTGTTGTATACTGTTAATACTATACTCCTTTGGTTAAAATGGTATTTTAACTGGTGACACACTAACCGTTATTTGAGATATGTATCTGATTGTGTCGATGATTGGTACTTGATTTTTTGGAATTCGATGGATAACCATCGGTACTAGACAACAGTTAAATTTCAGTTAACAATCACCAATACAAAAGGTACAAATCTCAAAAACAGAATCATGTGTAATCGGTTAAAATAATGGGTCGACCCATTTGTTTGTTTTGCAAGTATTATTGAATAAATCTTTGTATTTATACATGATGTTTTTTTAGAGATATAGATCTTTAATTGAAATTACATAAAAATCGCGGTAATGGCCATGGTTTTGGCTTTATTGGAAAGATAATATGTCATCAATCTTTAAATGTGATTATAATAACATGTTTTTTAAAATAAATTTCAAAGTGTTGTTCTGGCATAAGTTTATTCATGGTGAAATGGCAAACCAAACTGAGCACAAATCAGCTGTCAGCTGTCAAATTGGCTGTCGAAAAAGTGTCGCCAATTCGAAAAACAAACCTCTATAATAACTATATTTAAACAAAATAAAATAAAATCAATACCATGTCCATTGTTATGATTTTTATGTGTTTTATTTCATTTGAAAGTTCTATACCTCTAAAACAATCACCTTATATTATCAATAAAAATAATATTATCTATGAATAAAACACAACATTGTTTACTTCAATGACACTTTAATTAAAAAATTAAAATGTTTTCGATGCTTACTGCATCATCTTCAGTAATATACTAACTCTTAAGACTAGAAGACATTTTATCTACAATAGTAGTAGATTAATTAAATAATATTTAAAAAAAAAAAAATGAGGGTAAACAACACTGTTTTATTCCACTATATTTATTTTGAATTGTTAGAACGTTTTCGGGATTTCTCCCATTGTCAATAACAACACTTTTACAACTAAATTAAAAATAATTCGAGACAGAATTTATAGGGATTGGGTGGGTGTAATGGTGGTGGGGGTTGGGGGCGGGGTCAGAATGGATAGGAGTGGGGAGGTTATGGGCGGTATCTGGATGTTAATTATATTTTTATTATTTATTTTATTATTATTTATTTCTAAAATCTCTAAGATGTCCATCTTTCTTCCTTTATTGCACCCATATAATAATTTCGAATCAAACTTATGTCCCTCTATTCTGGCATGCTCTGCCATTTCTGAATTTAAACTAAAGTTTTTTACGGCTCTTTTATGTTCTTCGAGTCTTTCCTTTATTTTTCTCCCACTTTGTCCGATATAAACCGCGTCACAATCTCCACAACTTAATTGATATAATTGATTAATTAAAGTGTCGTTGTGTGTAGTAAACAACGTTGTATTTTATACATAGTTAATTACAATGAAATTTCACAAAGTTAATCACGAAAATTTCGAGATTTTAAAAATAATATGTACCTATAAGGGCCGGTTGTTTCAAGTTGGATTAAAGTAAGCGTTCACTTAAAGCATATATATTTACGAAAACGGATCGTCTGATTGGTGGAGAACGCAAAAATCTATGCTTCAAAAGAACGCTTACTTTAATCCAACTTGAAACAGCCGGCCCTAAGAATGATAATACTATTTGTTAATAATAATGTTTCTTTTCCATTACAGACTTTTCGAAGTAGTGGAAACATACAGCAAGATACATTTGGTGACAGAATATGCTCCAGACGGGGAACTATTTAATAAAATATCTATGGAGGGAAAATTGAGTGAAAATGTTGCCAAGAAACTCTTCTTGCAAGTGGTGCACGCCATAAAACACATGGTGAGTAACGGCAAAGAGATAAATTGTTATTCTTTATTCACTGTGGCAGTATAATTGGTATTGGATGATTTCAGGGACTGGAGACTATGACTGTCATTGTACTATTTTTATTTACCTACAATAAATTTTATTTATAGACTTTTAGTATTTACATTTGACATTTTCAAGATTAGTCAAAGAGGCTAATTAGTAATACAAATGAAACACAAATTTCATTATTTTTTTCCCCTGGTGTATTATTTTACAAAAATGTATTATTTTAAAAATAATACATTTTTGACACTTTACACCATAGATACCCATATAAAACATATAAAATCACGTTTATCATAAGTGGGCCCATTCATTATCTTTCATGTCAACTGTATGATCCTGTATTACGCCGGCTCGGCGCGGCGGCTTGTCATGCAATATAATGAATGCCCCGCATTAGCTGAGAAAAAATCATTGTGAATTTGAATTTGGAGATTATTGTTCCCAAGAGCTTATTTCCGTTTTTAACACAAAATTGGCCTTATCCCTACCGGACACGATAAGGAAGGATAATTTTCTGTGGTTTCTTGTGTCAAAAATGTTTCATTTTAAACTTAAAATAACTGCTTTTAAACATACTTGCGCCAAAATTTGACATCATTTATTTAATCAGGACCCTTTATTACGCCAGGAAATTCTTTTTTATGATATTTGTGTTTTGTTTGTATTACTAACTTATTCCGTCAAAGACTAGTATGGCGAAATATAATCGTAAACCAAATCTATTGGACGGTTTATTTATTGCGTACGTACAGGTGTACAGCACAAGCAAATAGGTAAATAAATATATACGAATATAACATCTTGCCAGCGACCATTTGTAAATATTTTGATAGTTTCCGGTATTTAATTTGAAAATATTTTCAGACAAGACTAATGATATTATTGATGGATTCGGCATTTACCTTGTAGAGATTTTTCATCATGATCATTAAATAATATGAACCTTGTTACCTTTATGCAAGTTAAGTAATATTTTACATTTTTCTCACTAATTTAGTTTCGAGAGAAACAATTCTCATCAACAGCTGAAGTATCAAACTGACTAAGTACTTTGAAATATAGAATATTTACATTGATTCTGTTTAAATATAAATAATGGTTAGGTACTGTTCATATAAGGAGCTGAATTTACTGGTGTAAGGGTGATTGCAATGGGAATGTTGAGAGAAGAGGAGAAAAGTTAATGTAGGTTATATTGTTAAAAAAATATCCCAGTTCAAATTTCTTTTAATTAGCAATGTTTCAGAATTATTCATTTTATTACCCTTAAAGCACGATAGGATGGAGAAGTTTAATAGAACGTGAATAAAAATAATGATTGCTGTCCATGATGCGTTTTGAAAATTCAAAAAAATTATTGCTAGTCAAACAACGACAATTAGTTCTTCTTCTTCTTTTAGTCTAATATTAATCAAGACTTATGATCTTCTGTGGAGAGTTTTCTGGGCCGCTTTATCGTGTGACTCCGATATCTCTGAAATTTTGGATTCCTTTGCCAGGATCCATCATCATTATTGATATCTCATTACTTCCATACCGTCATACAATAATGCACAAAACATAAGACATACAGATTTTCAATTTAATTTTACCGAATGTTTTTCTGTTTCTAGCATACCAAAGGATTTATACACCGAGATATTAAGGCGGAGAATGTTTTCTATTCTTCTCCTACTGTTGTCAAACTGGGCGATTTTGGATTTAGTACCCAACTATTAAATGGTAGGTTTATAAATTTTCATATTTTATATTTCTCTTCATGACCACTAGACACAAAGGAAATAGACCTCACAAAAACGTCTAGTCATATGATGAATTTCAATTATGATTGTTAATGTTGTTGAAAATTTGCATCATTGCATATCTTTTCGCAAAATATTGCCAAGTGACAAGAAAATGGACTTAAGTGAATAGTTTTTCATAAGTTTTATGGGTAAATGTAATTTATTTTCTTGAAAATATTTAAGAGAAGATGATTTAATTAAATTTATGGTGTTTCGAAGATGATTTAATTAAATTTATGGCCCAGTTTTTCATTATTTCTGCTTTTTAAAATTTTTGATGAAATCTCTAAAAATGATGCGTGCAGCAATATTTCCATTGCCAGTTTCAAAAAATAACAAAATCATATAAAAAGCAGCCGGGCAATGGGCAATCGGACATTGCTTAGCTGCTAGTTTTATTTATTGTATTTGACGTAACTAAATATGTAATAATTTTATAGATTTTAAAGCATAGTTTTCACTTTTCACAAACAGTTAATATTATTTCGTCGAATATATTTGACATGCAATGATATATGTTTTATTTATGACGCATATGATTTAAAATTACAAAGTTTTGAATGTAGCCTTACCTATTGTTACTGTTGAACCATTACATAAATTTGCAGGTATGTGGCAACCCTTAAACACATTCTGCGGCTCTCCCCCCTACGCCGCTCCCGAGTTATTCCGCGATGAGAGCTATTTCGGCCAGCTGGTGGATGTATGGGCCCTGGGGATCCTCTTGTACTTCATGGTCACCGGAACAATGCCGTTCCGAGCGCACAGTGTCTCCGCACTCAAGAATTTCATACTGGAGGGGAAATACCAAATACCAGGATATGTGAGCGATGCATGCTGCTATATCATTGGTGATTATTTATACATATTTATTTATAGATTTTATTATATAAATGTACCAATGTGAACTCTTATAATCAGGGTTCGAGGATATATATGCGCGGATATATATCACAATATTTATGGCTTGATTTTTATTTTTGATATATATCCAAGAAAACTTTCTGCAAATGTTAATAGATGGCGCTAGTTGTATTTAAAAAATGCTACAGGTTGTTTTTTTTAATATCGCGGTCGTTACTAGATGGCGCTAGTTGTATTTTAAAAAGTGTTATGGTTATTTTTTAGTTTCATTTGTTTCATATAATCCGTTTTTTATTTCACACAAAAAAAAAACACCCATAACACTACATTAGAAATAGCAACTTTTATAACTTATATATAATAATTGCATATATAAGCTTTTTTCAGTATGCAGTTCATTCATTTAATATATAATAATTCATATACAAAATAAAAAAATAATTGTTTTGAGTTTGTATCAGTCGACGTGTGCAAAAAAGGAGAAAAAGAAGTTTGGATATATATCCAATTTTTGGTATATATCGGATATATATAAAAAAATCCGATTATTTGATTTTTATTATAAAAATCGGATTTTTTCGAACCCTGCTTATAATACATATATCATAACTTTCCAATTTTGAAACTGAAAAACTCATTTTGTATTAATGAAAATCCTAATGTCGAAATTTAATAAAAAAAGTCTCATAACTGCCTTATAAAATTTGGTCCCTAGATAATCAAGTCACTGGGTCATAGACAAGGTCACAACTAATTATACGACAAACTACATTAAAATTTTTTGTTTTAATACTTTTATATTGTCGCACTATATGCACGAGTGAACACCTTGTGCATAAGATACAAAAATTAAAACATTTTCTTTATTTCAAAGAATTTTAAACATCTTCACGTGTTGTGAAATTAACCTTGAATACCTTTTATAAGAAAAGTGAATTAGGACGAAAATAGATGCTAGGATCCCTCACAAAAGTTATGCTAATAACATTTATTTCAAAATATTTTTTCAGAACACACGTTAGTGCAAGCACCAAAACAGAGATTGACAATAGATGAAATATTAGATAGCGAGTGGTTCAAGGTATCCCCTCCACCTGTCCCAGACCCCAGCAAGCGGAGGAAGAACTCCCTGTTGGAGCTGGCAACCAGGTTACGCAGAGGCTCCACACCCCTCTCCCCCAACAACAAGATAACCGACGAACAGTTGGCTGCCAGGAACAACTTCAGAAAGTGCTCCACTACCTTACCCGATGCCGCTTTGAAAAACTTTAATAATAGGCAAAAAATGAATGTGGCAAATAATAACACAACTCAAAATACCAATGCAATTATAAGCGAAGGTAAGGAGACTAACGTTGACGCCGCGGCACCTAAGATTAAAAAAAAATTAGCCAACACTTCTAAAGGACAATCGTTCGATGTACAGATGCTGCCTTCGTCGAAGCCGGCGGAGAATTTAAAGTGCGCTGACGGCACACCCGTGGAGCAAGGAAAGTTCATCATGCTGCCCACTTGCACGCATGATCTCACATTTCTAAATCCCCTCGAAGTCAAAACGAGAGAGAAACTCAAAAACTATGGCATATCATCCAAAATGTTGTGCGATAGCATCGGTCAGAATTCCAAGAGTTCTATAATCGGCATCTACAGGGTAGTGATGCATCGAGTGCTCACCGAGGAATACATTTGGGACAGCTTGAGTGATCCCAACAATTTGGTTGGTAAAAAGCACCCTGAGAATGTGCACAAAACCAAAAATGATAAAAGAACACTGAGACAAAAAATATCCAGAACTTGTGTTATACTTTGAAGAATTGTGGAAATAAGGTTGTTGAATTGTGAATTGCAGCTTTTATAAAAAGTTGAAAATATTCTTCAAAATTGAAGAAGTTTAGAGAGTGACCTTGAATATGGTCTGTGTATTGTTATGTATATCACTCAAGTATTCTCGAGGAGAGGATTACGGAGAGTTCTGGTGAAAAATATCTGCGACTGCGATACAGAAAACCAAAAAATATGTCTTGGTTCCGCGTGATCACGCATCTCACTGGCTTGAAAAAGAAGTTATGTTACATTGAAAATGTTGAGAATTTTAATGTTAACATAATATAATTAATTCAGATTTATTCACCATTTGATATTTATCAATGTTACATTTTTTTTTACATAACTAAATATTATATATTTACGTATTAAATATTTAAAATATCATTACATAGACGTTTCTACTCTTAAAATATTTTACCGACTGATAAATACCATTCCTAAATATAGAAATTGAAATAATGAATTACTCTATTTTATAATTAGTCAATTCAGTTTTTTTTATGTATACATAATGATCTCCCGTAAAAGACAGCTAGTATTTATGTAGTTTTAAACAATTTTAGCCTGAGAACATCCATGTCTTAAAGCATATGCAGGTAGTTTTTAAGTAAATTTGATATACATTTTAGACAACTGATAGATGCCAAGTGTTCAAGGAGATGTCGAAGATGAATTATCTGATTGCGCAACATGATTTTAAAAATTATAAGTGTTATAAAAAGTGCTGGTGATATTATTATTATGTTTGAATTTTTGTACACTATAATTTCCAAAGTATAAAATTGTATTATACATGTGTAAAAGTAGTATTATTTTAATAATTATTAAGTATTTTCTAACATTCATAATACATTTTGCATATAGACATAATAATATCGAAACTTATAAGATTAGAAGAATATTAAATATATAGTGTTTCTGTGATTCTTCCATATTTTTTTTTTACAACTTAGGTGTGGAAATAAAATTCTCGTTTAGATTAACAGAATTTTTCAAAAGGCAGCTTTTGTATATGGTGATGCCTATATGTATCAATTTTTAACATATTCCCTGCTAACTCAATTTCATAGGCTTACTCCCAAACCATACTAAAAGATAGCCGAAAGATATCTCACAGTTGCCATTCGTTAACTCACCTAGCCACCTATACAGTCATTATACAAATTCCTCGGAGTTTTATTTGAATGCCTAGGAGCCAGATGCCAGCTACGTCCTAGCGCTACAGAAATTAAGGAAACTACCACTATTTTGAGTATATTCATGGCTGGCAACGGTCACCGAATGCTGACCATGAAATACCTTGTGATTGGCAGGGAACATGTTAACAAAGTTCAATCTTTTAATTTTCAGATTTGACATTCAGGTTTTTTTTTGTCACAAGTAATTGTAAATATCCTTTTCCTAAAAACACCACAAACATTGACAATTAGTTTTTTGAGGGAGTTTTCAACATTTCCATTGATATTAGTGGCTTTCATTGTTATTTGTAAAATAATTGTTTAGAGTAAGAAAAACACTTAATGTATAAGGTATTAATATAATGAGGTTGTTGCAAAAGTTTTGTCTGTTATACATAATTTTTTTTTAAAAGCTGATTTAATTTATCAATCATTCCGACTTATTCTGAAAATAACAATAGTTATTTTGTGATTGGTGATTGCTACCTCAACATTAAAAAATAGAAGGGACTTACTTATTTATGCTTGTATGATAATTTAATTAATTTATATTTACGACTTTTGCGACCTTTGGAAAGTAATTGTTAATCTAAAAGGTCTAATTAGTGTGATGTTGAGTGAGGGGAACGTGCAGTATAAGGGATTCATTAATATTTGTCATTAAAAACACAGGACAGGAGGCAGAAATTACATCCTGTTTTTATGTCCACATATATCCAGTATATGTGGACATAAAAATGGAACATGATACATATTGGAATGGATGATCCAATATCACTTTTCACACATAACAGTTGTGACGTAATGGAAAATAAAAAATCATTCTAAATTAAAATAGGTACATCAGTATTTTGTTACACGTACATGGAATTTGATGTTGGACGTCCACAGTGTTTAGGCGTTTTTTAAAAATACCTGTTCATTTGATGTCAAAGCGATATTTATTTCATCACACGAACCAGTTATTGCAATCTGGAGTTTTTTCTAAAATATAAGTTTAAGATGAATATTATATAAAATAATTAGTAAAATTATTTTAAAAGTTGGTAGAAATCAGTTTGTTTCACACACACCTTGACGTTTCTCTATTTTTGAGTTTTGGATTAATAATCACCAAATGACAATATTGTTATTTTCAGAACAGCTCAGATCAATATATTAACCAACCAATTGGATAATGCATTTATTTCAACTGGGTTACCGGAGCATCACATTTGGAATCAGAAGTCAAATCATTGCCTGCTTAAAATAATTTCACAAAACTATAACTGATTTTAAAAGTTATAGTCCATTAAGAAAAGATCTCGGGAGAAACATACACATTCTTGGAGCAACGCAACGCGTTTTGGTATTAGCAACGGTTATTTTGCTATGCAGATTTACAAACATTTATATTGTACTAACTTACACAGTGATTATATAACTTTGTGCAATGGATTATGGTAAGAAATTTAATATCGAAATGCCGGAAAAACAGTCAGAGGTAGTAACAATTATCCTTGATTATGTGTAACAGCCTAATACTAACCAAAGACATTTATTAACAGTCATCTTTAGTGTTTATCTGTTTAAAAAGAAACTATTATTTTTTATAAAAAAAATTAATGCACTGTAAAAGATACATTATTTTAAGTTTTATTTGGATGAGTTATTATTTTAGTTAGATGAAAAATGTTAAGTGCAAGGAAATGTTAAGAAATTCTACATGAAGGGTTCACGGAAAGGAGGTGCTAATTCACATTTTGAACTTTTCAAGTAAATTGAAGTTTGACTGAAATGTTATTGGTTTTCATTATGTTAATTTGTTTTATTTTATTGGAACGTGCATTCTAAGAATATGTCGTCAGTACAAAAATACTATAGATGATTCTATTTTAGTTTTTCAAATGAAATAATTCAGGGACTTGTCACTTTCTTTCCTTGTTTACGAATTTTCAAATTGCCAAAACTCGGGACTGGACACATTTTACGTCCGGTCTGTTTGAAAACTTTGTGGGGCGTATAAAATACAATAAAACTGCATCAAAATCTCACTTTAACCATAAAACGGCCTTAGCACCGCCTTTACATGGACCCTTCACATGTTATATTTTATCGAGTGGAAATAGTATTGAATTAGAAATAAATTAGTACCTGTATGTGTTTATATTGCAGATTCATATTAAGTGTGGGCAGAAAAATAATATTTCTGCATATTGAGAGCAGAACATATTTACAGAAGTGACTGAATTTTTCTTCTCAATATTGTCAGAATACCGATTTTTAAGGAACACTAAAGAATATTTTTAAGCACAAAATGCTAAATAAACACCGCACCTTTGTTATTGATTAAATGATTAAGTAAATCACAGTGTGAGGAGTTTTAATGATGGTTTAAATTTAAACCCAGTTGGTTTGAATCTCTTTAATTAAATTTTTTAACTGTAAACACTAACTTCACACAAAAATATTCAGACAAATTGAGTAATTCATAGTCAATTAAAAATAATTGTATTTGCTGATATTTATTGTATTGTAAAAGTATTCAGTATTTATTTTTGTGGTATATTTTGTCTATGGTTTGTATAATAATAAAATTTTATTGTGTATTTTTTATCTATGGTCTTGATGTTTCAAAATGATCTGCTTGAAAACTCAGCTATCAAGTATGAATATTGAAATAGAAGAATAATGTCTAAGAATATTTTTGGTGAAAATATAGCATTCATATCGAGGGTCCTCAGTCAAAAGGGCTTTAGTGATTACATATTTCGAACTTTACAGGAGAGCGAAAGAAAGTTCTGTCAATCTGATTTTGTCAATATTTATTTTATTATTAAATAATTTTCATATTTGTTTATCTAAAACAAATATGGAAATCATTAAATAAAGATTGACGTAATCGGATTGACAAAAATTTCTTTTGCTCCTGTAAAGTTCAAAATAATCACTAATACCATTTTAGCTGTCTACTCTCGATATGATCAAAATGTTGAAATTAAGAAATATTTCATGTGGGGTATAGAAGCAAAGATACCACATCCAAAAAAAATTGAAAGCAGTCGTCGAGGATTATTAAGTTATAATGTACTGAATTCGAGATTTTATAAGAAACAGCCTATGAATGTATAGGAAACATGATTTTGGAAGGGATAGATACCTACACAAAATCTAGAATTCAGCACATTTTAAATTAGTAAACCTCGGTGACTGCATTCAAAACATTTTAGTTCTTTGGATATTGCTGTCTTTGCTTTTACACCCCACATATTATGTATGAAATGGTTAATTATCCAATTGGGTTTTCATGTAACCAGCTTAAATATTTTTTGTTTGTAAATAATTCATACACATGTTTATAATTGTCAACGTTTGCTATTACATTGTTATAATTTGCGACTCCTGATTTTTAAGCGTTTACCAGTATGTACCATGTTTCTGCAACTGGTGAGACTTTCAACTCGACTGAATTCTGTATGTTCATCAGGATTTTCATGTAAATAAAAATCCTGGAACATAAAAAATTCATAAATTCCTCAGAAATATTTAAAAGTTCAAACAAATTCAGTTGTTTTTACACGTTTTATTAACTTCTAAGAGTGGAAGTTTTTGTCAGTAAAATGTACACAGTGAGTTTGTGTTATGGCTAACTTTATGTTATCAAGAATAAAAGGTGCGGACGTACCATGTGTGGCAGATTTAGGGGGTTTTCTTTTTCACCTCATGGTCGCACTTCTTGAGAGGTTACATTATTTTTTGGTTATTTATTTGATTTATGCTTCAACAGGACAAGAGGCCCAATTACAGAAGTGAAACACATCACAAAACACCCAGGCTTGAGTTAATCGCATAGATTAATTGTGACCTCACCGGGATCGAATCCCGGAACCCTCGATGTGAGTGTCATACCTACAGGGCTACAGGGGCCACGTTATATTTAATGATTTTATAAATTCCAAATTCGTCACAAGCCAATTTATGTTGGGCAAGCAATAAATAAACCTGCCGATGACAGGTCGTAAGCCCTGCGGCTTCCGTCTCTTCTCTGCTCCGCGCGGCGGGCCTCAAATGACTCTGGTCCCTTTCTGGTGAGACCGTGGAGGCTAACTTTTGAAAATTGTTATATTTTTAAGGAGTAAACACCAAAGACATGGAATAATTTTCGTTGCGCTTATAGTATGACCGTTGTCGAGTTCATGTGACTTATGTACAATTTTTATTTTAAAAAATCATACGCAAAACAAGTGTTTTTTTTTGTAATTTAGGCAATCTGCCCTCAAAGGGCGATTTGTGGGGATAATTATTAATTATGATAAATAGGCATGATGGCAGATTTTGAAATAATCTTCTATAATGTAGGTACATGTCTACTATTACTGAAAATAACATTATTTCAGTAATAAACTAAGTTCTTACGTAAATAATTGCATTTACATCTACCTATTTTTAATTTCGCGCAAAAGAGCCCATAGGTATCATGGGCACGTCAAGCGTAAGTAAACATTGCATTGTGTCTATAACAACAGTTCAAAGACACGGTGATAGTTACTTAGGCATGACATCATTCGCTCTGACCGGTGTTTCAGTTAAAATGGCCGAATGCAGAATTTTATACTTTTATTTTATTGAAAATCTTATTAATCTCAACGTGTATATTAAAACTGGATCATTTTTTTTAGAATCATTTCAAAATATTTTCTTCTCTATTATTTATCACCTATTCTTTAATTCTGTCGTCATGCCTATTATACAAGTCTCACAGAGACGAAGCTATTTATATAGGAAACACATATAACTTTAAAAAATTTGATAATGTGTGAACATTTTTACAGTGGAATTGGTGAATGTTGCATTGTGTAAAGTATCACTTAAGCCAGCTCATACAAGTCATAAGCCCTGGGCCACCCTATAAAAGACTTCCACGCACGTTTTTGTCTATAAATAGCTTTGTCTCTGTGAGACTTATATTATTTATCTTACTGTAATTATTATTTGCTTCAATCACTTCCTTTATAAACCAATCAATAGAGAATGTATTTCCTCAACCAAAACAAAACAATCCAAAATAATAAATGTGATGTAACAATTTAAAATACAACACATACACATACATACTCTGTCGCCGTATTTATTGTGTGTACAGCGGGCTGGAATGTATTATGTTGTGTTATTATCTTCCTATACCCTATTTTTATGTTCATGTTTATTAATAAATATTTTTTTACATGAATATTGTTCTGTTTCATTAAGTATGCATAATTAATTTTCTAATGTCGTCACTACAGTAGAACAATGCAGTATTCATGAAAATGTATTTTTGCATATTTTAAGAAATCATTTAAAAAATGCAATTTTCATTATGTCGGGATGTTGATAAGTGACTACGAAAAATGAAATTTTTCTGATAATATTGCGTAAAAAATGATCATAGAGGCGTTCAAAGCAGCCGACTCGAACTCCGCAGGCGATACACTTGCGGCGCGATTGTGTCCTGCCGAAGATGCAGTGAGGTTTTCGTTGTTGCGGGATTATTCTTCATTGGCTGTTCGCGCAAGAAACGATGCGCAATATTATTATTTTGTTTCAGCAAACTTTTTTTCGTTATACTTATTGAGATATTTCTATAGGTGTATAATTTGTATGAAATTTTTGGAATATTTTTACGTGATTCTAAAGAGCTACATACATGTTCCTCATTCTTTCCCTTTCTGACAATCGACAATAAAACTAATGTCCCAACTAGACTCCCTGGGGATTATGGCAAACTGCTTTGTAGGGGACCTATTTTAAGATGGAGCTGGCCCTGGGAGTTTTATTGCTTTTTATGAGGAGTCCCTGTCCAGCCGTAAAACTATCCCCTGCCTTACCCTGGAAGACAATACTTTCATCTTGACAAAAAATTTGTTATATATTTACATAAATATATGGACGTGTTTTCTCATGGAACTAAAATGATTTTATTATACATATTAACGAAATTTCGCTACATAAGTGCATTTTTGTATGAAAAATTTATTGTAGGGGATCATTTTTGAAAAAAATATTGATATGTCATTTTTCGGTACAACGGGGTTCGTCATAACCAGGTTCTACTGTTTACTGTTTTTTGTATTTTGAAGAAAATAATATTTTCTGATGGGTACAGGAATCATTTTCCACAATGACAATGAACACTTCTTCTAAAAGTACATATTTTTTATTAACCTATTTTCCTTGCCTTCTTTTCAAGACAATTTTTATTATGTGCTAGAGAAACGGAATGAACATTTAAAAATAAAACAACTAAAGGAGCAGGTATAAAATATCTTTATACAAATATATTATTAAATATAGTTAAAAATTTTAACTGTAATAATCGCTACGGCACTATTATATCATAAATCTGATAAAAAAAGTATTTAACGGAGGCAGGAGACAAATAAATACAAAGATCAACATTTGCATTACTACAATCGTATAAAAATTTGGAATGAATTTTTCTGCAAACGTTACCTAAAATAATAATACTCCGATAAAAAAGGCACCCGACATTCTTCCTAACACAGAAATGCAACATTTTAAGTATATCATTATTACAAAAGGAAATGACGAGGATTTAAAACTTAAATAAGAAAGTTTTGGAAGACGCACAAATCTCAGCCCTGCATAATGAGGCGTACAAACTCTTCATAATTGATGTTGCCTTGTGAGTCTTCCTGGCCTTGCAACAGTTGTTCAACCTGAAAATGAATATTTTCTTTATTAAGTCATTTCTAGTATTTTCAACATCATACATCTTGGGATTTTGACATTTGAAAACAATGTATGTATTTAGTTTTCTAGGATATTCAGCTGTATGTATACGATCTGTCTGATGTTTCGGATCCCTATGCAGAGAGTTATGTTTTGTTTTGAGTGTTGATGCTGTAGTTAAGTATTGACTTGTATACCTTGAAAAGCAACACCGTGTCGAAAATGTCTGTGTTTATATGTATAAACCCGATAAACCGTGGGATTACTGTGCTGCTTAGTTGTCTATGGCAATACTGTCTTGGAGATAGATAAAGTTGCATATTCAGAAGATTCTGAATGGCCGTGAAAACATAAGAAAACTTTTACACATGGTATGCGCGTTACTGGACAAAATATTTATGTGTTGCAATCAAAGGAATTTAATTTGGGTAAGTTTCGACTCCCCAATTGATCATGCTTAAATCATTCAAAATGTATTTGGAACGAATTGGAGACATATTAATAAGTTTATTAACATATAAACATTTTAATGACAGTTTGTCTTTGGACTTTGGAACATAACAAAATACACACTAAGCCATTGCATAATGACAATGGCATATTTACAAAACTGATTCACATCAAAATGCTGACATGGCTGTATGTGTAATGTATACATAATAATTCTATATGAACGGCAATTACAAAAAGTTGAATTTAATCAGAATAAATTTTTTTAAATTCTAGATCGTCACCACAATCAAATATAATACAGTGAAACTCTATTAATATGTTTTTCAAGGGACCAGCAAATAAAAACTTATTAGGCGTGAAAACATATTAACAGTGATTTCAATATTTTCATAAATTATTTACACTTTCTAATTTTGTGTTTTAATTAAATTTTCGTTTATATAATATGACAATTTAAGGACATATTATTTAAAAAAATGAAGTAGGTAAATATTAGGTCCTTACATATGAAATTGGCGTTTTGCCGTACTGGCAAATTTGATCTCAAATATCTTCTCTTTGGTTAGGAATTCCAAATCCAAATTTATACAGCTTACTCATGTATTTGTGTTTTGAAAATTATAATTCATTGATTTTTTCCTCAATTGTTTTTTTCTTTGCGTCACTCAGTTTACAAAATGAAAAACTTGAAATATCGCGTTATTTACGAGTACGAGTTCCACCGTGGCACCAGTGCTGCAGAAACGGTTCGAAGGATTAATGATGTGTATGGCAACGGTGCCGCAAAAGAAAACACAGTGCGTTTTAGGTCCCAACGTTTTCGTTCTGGAAATTTCGACCTGCAGAACAAGCCCCGTGGACGGCCGGAGACCAAAGTTGATAATGAAGAATTGAAGGCTATTGTGGAAGCAGATCCATCGCAAACCACATCCGAGTTAGCTGCAGGCTGCGGTGTTAGTGATAAAACTGTTTTAATCCACTTGAAGCAAATTGGTAAGGTGAAAAAGCTTGAAAGGTGGGTACCTCACGAATTGAGTGAAGCAAATCAACAAACGCGCGTTGACTGCTGCGTTGCATTACTCAACCGGCACAATAATGAAGGGATTTTAAATCGAATCATTACCTGTGATTAAAAGTGGATCCTGTACGATAATCGGAAGCGCTCATCGCAATGGCTGAACCCTGCCGAACCAGCCAAACCATGCCCCAAGCGAAAATTGACTCCAAAAAAGTTACTTGTGAGCGTTTGGTGGACTAGTGCTGGTGTCGTTCACTACAGCTTTCTTAAATCTGGCCAGACGATTACGGCAGATGTCTATTGTCAGCAACTGCAAACCATGATGGAAAAGCTAGCTGCTAAACAACCGAGGCTGGTTAATCGCTCTAGGCCACTGCTGCTTCATGATAACGCTAGACCACACACTGCACAACAGACGGCTACCAAATTAGAGGAGCTTCAATTGGAATGTCTAAGACATCCACCGTACTCTCCGGACCTTGCCCCAACAGATTACCATTTTTTTCGAAATTTGGATAACTTCTTGCAAAGGAAAAAATTCAACTCTGATGGGGCAGTCCAAACCGCCTTCAAAGATTTTATTGATTCCCGTCCGAATGGTTTTTTTAGTAAAGGGATCGATGAACTACCTATGAGATGGCAAAAGTGCATAGATAGCAATGGTACATACTTTGATTAAATAAATATATTATAATAAAAAAAATCGGCTTTATGTTCCTCCCATACTAAACGCCAATTTCATATGTAAGGACCTAATATATGCATTTGTAAAATATTACCTATGTAAATAAATATGTAATTTCGTTGTCTGTCTGTCGTAAAATCCGTAAATTGCTGAATTAGGTAAAACTATAGATAATTAGAGTGTGACACGCAATTAGCGCACGTAATATGCAGCGACTTCACTCAAGGCAAGTCGTCATTATTATTTCCCATGATTTTTCACGGGTGTACGGTCTTAAAAATAATTAATTGTTTAAATTATTAGCCATTACCGTGTAATCATTAAACAGCCATGGATAAATATTAATAAACATGCTTGAATGCTTTTTTTAATCGATGATTGTGTATGCATAATATTTTCGGAAACTACAATAAATGTAAGTAAGATATTCAATATTACAAGTAAATTAGAAGATACTAAGCAAAATTATATTATTCCTATCAAACAAAAAGTAGTGATATAATTGAAATGGACGTACTTCATCATCACCCAATTTTTCACCGAGGGTGGAAAGGAGGTGTCTCAGTTCAGCTGAAGATATGAAACCGTTGCCATCCTTATCAAAATGTCGCAGTCCTTCAATGAAGTCATCGGCTGTGTCCCCGGAGCGGGCTTTCGATATGGCCTAGCAAAATGAAGAACATGTAAATAAAAATGTTGAAATATTCACTGAAAGCAGTCAAAGCGAGTACATATATCACAGGTCCAGTGATGTGAAATAAATTAGTTTTCACTGACCGGTACACAGAGCGCTGATATAACAAAAATGTGAAAATATTCTCATTTTCAAAATAAACAAAGTTGTCTAGCTTGACCAAACAGATCCCGCTAACGTACATTGATTATTACCATAATATTACAAGATATGTACAAGACATTTTATTTTATTTATTATAAGACACTATTTAATGGCAATGTTATACAAGATAGTTTACTGCCAAATATGTACATGTTCTAAACATTACAAATATCGGTTTGCTTTGTTTTCATACTCACAAGTAGTTCAAAATTATGTGAAAAATTAAAAGTAAATAAAATAAGATATTTTGACTTTAATAATGTAACCATACATTAATTTTGAGAGATTTTTTATAAAATTACAGTTTTTTTTTAAGTTGATCATTCAAAATATTGTCCATCTTTCTGGCAGCATACACGGATACCATGTCGAAAAAACGACTCGTCTTTTGAGGCAATCCACGAACTGATCCATTTTTAGTATATCTTATTAAAAGTGAAGTGCTCAGACTGGTCATGAGTCATTAATCAAAATAAGTTGAAAAACACTTGTTAACACATTATTGCTGATTCAAGCCCATACAAATTCATATGACAAACAATTCAAACTATGTACCGATTCACACTCAACTGTTTTGTAATATAAGCAAAAGTATAGGATCCAAAAATGCACCAGATGTGTCAAGTTTGGAAGAAATGTCTTTCTTTATATAGAAATCATCTGTCCCAATTTAGTCTCAAAATTTAATGTTCACAAATTTTTTTGCTATATGCACGGATATTGAAAAATATATTTATTTCATAGTAGTGCTAAGATAAGTGTTTTTAAATTATTCTCCTTATCTTGTTCAGTAATGGACTAGGTTTGATAACATCACTAATTAGATGAAACAAGTAAGAAATGAAATTAAAAAAACATTAAGTCTGATGCAGCGAGATATACTAACCTGATAGATAGGTAGGAACACTTCGAAGGAGATCCTCTCATCAGGCTTCAATTGGTGGGTGCATTTCTTAACGTCAGATTCTGTCGGGTTCTGCCCGAGGGCACGGAGAGCATCCCCCACCTGAGCCACATGAATCTTTCCATCGCCACGGGAGTCAAACAACTGGAACGCCTCCTGAAATTCTGAATAAAAAAAAGTAAAACTAAAAATGTTGTATTAAACTTTTTTTTACGATATTGTATAGACATGAGCCAGAGGTTTAAATTCCTCTGTACTTCACTGTAAACTGCACATTGGGCGATGTTAGAAAATACTCAGGATTCTCAATAATGAGAATATGTTTCGACAAGTCTGAGAAGTGAGTCCTAAGCACTGGAATTGAATATTTCTAATTACTTTTGATTCTTTCTTTAAAACACGTAATTCTTAAACAATATTAACACATAACTTTTATTTTATGTTGGCCCTCCTGTAAGTCACAGTGGCCACAGCAAAAATGTGCAGAACCGAATAATCCTCACTTTTATTAATAAAGTTTATTTACTCCAGTTAGGTTTGACTGAATTTGAGGGTTAAAATCGGCCACTCTTTGGGAAGAATCTAATATTTTAGAGCACCTTGCATATAAAATCAAGATTAAGTAGGTCGAAGAAAAAATACTGAGATCAATTCTAAATTTCCCACATACAAATTCACATTATCGTCATCTATTTTCTAGAAGGGTATTGGATCTAGAGGTCACAGAAAACTATGACCTAATTTTCCTGAACTCGTGAATGGATTTTTAATAAATTAAAAATAAATTTTGCATTATAAAAAATTTCTGCAGAGCTTGAGAAACTTTTAAAATATTTGATTGGTTAAGGCTTGAAAGAGATAAAATCAAAAATGGGGAAATGTTTTGAGCCTATTACATTTAAGGTACAACTTTTAATAAATTCAAATTCAATACCTTCCACAGATGTCAAATTAAGTTTACTTGGCTGTTCGTACATCATGGAAGAAATATGAGTAATATTTCTCAGATAAGATAACACACTGTTTCACACCTATGATAGGATGTACACTGCTGACAAGACTGACTTTGCCAAGTCTGTAAGTATTTCTGATGACATCGAAACAGATCCATTGCACTGATGTACATGGTCATTCGAGTTTATATTGTATATATTGCTTTCAAAATACATCCATATACGGAATGTAGGGTATTTGTATCAACGACTAACGTGGACCGCATAGCTGACTCATACACAACGTTACACCTGCGTAAGACTAATGTGTCAAAAATACATTTTAAAAATGAAAAATTCAGACCAGAGTAAGAATTAAACAGCGAAGAAAACGCATAGAGATATAAATATTAATGTCTGGTTAGAAATATCATTGTAATAAAAGCTAAAAAGAAAGGAATTTTTATCACCACGTCCGTTAAAATTTACATCGTTGGATGGCTTCGGAATTTCAATAAAAAACATTATTTCTCAATACTTACCGGCCAACTGGTCCTCTGAATAGTTCGCCTGTTGAAAAATAAGAATTGTTTAGACTTAATGAACCCTTTTTAATGTTTTTATAGGTGAAAATACGTAAAAGATAACAATAATAGTGGAATGATTACCATTTTAGCGTGTTAATCTGGGCGCTGTCAAATTTTGACGTCACAATAGTTCAAATATTTGGTCATTTTGTGTGCTAGTTTCGCCCTCTGGCGGCAGATGTGTGAGAAATTATTAGAAGCTCGGTAAAAAAGGAAACTGCTATCGAAATAAATACGTTTCAAAAGACCTCGTAATTTTGATATATGGAATCTTGAATATACGGAATTTATAGAATTATGAATTAGGTAGTAGACACACACCAGTAAGTTTACGGCATATCTAATCTAATATTTATACATACATCTTCAAAGATGATAGAAACCTGCGTAGGAAATATTGTTTTTTTTTTCACGCAAGCCTTTTCTATAACATGATGAGTTGTAGGTACTTTATTTTTTACTTTCAGGTTTGTCTAAGTTTAATTCCTTACTAACCCATTATAAATGATGAACTTTTCTTTGTATTTCGGCAATGAGTTAAGGTTGTGAGAACGCCATCCAGAGTAACATCTTGGTAGCGTTAGTGAAGGACATGGTTACATAGAGAATTAAGGTACAGATACACATGCTTCTTTACTGGCATGCTAATGAGCATGCCACTAATAAGCATGCCCTAACAACTGTACACACTTGCTCATTACTGGCATGCTTATTAGTGGCATGCTCATAAATAAGCATGCCCAAAGCTAACAATCAAACACACATGCTTATTAGTGGCATGCTCTTGTCATAGAATAGAGACGCTCTTGTTCAAAATGGAAACTTTGCAAACTGAAATAGAAAATTCAAGTGAACCAATAAATCAAAAAAGTTCCCGAGTTTCCATCCGCACATTTTTGATTTTAGTTTATATAATTTTTATTGAAAGATTTGAATCATTCATGCCTATTAATAAAGTTTCGTTAACATTATTTCTCACTATATTATTTTTACACAACGGTGACCGAGTATTCCGCAGACATTCGTGATTCCTATAATAAGTCACGAAAAGTAATGTTTGAGAAGATCGCATCGATAATACTAGCTGCGAAGCCCGCGAATGACATAAGCATGCTCATAAATAAGCAAGTCTGTTCACACATGCTCCAAAGATACCCCTTCTCTATGGTGAATGACAATGGCATGCTTATAAATCAACCGGCGGTTGATTTTTAAGCATGCCACTAGGTGGCATGCTCATTTCTAGCCATGTGCGTACACACATGCCACTAATAAGCATGCCACTGTCAAAGTCGATACTGCGCATGCTCACGTGCCACTAAAGAAGCATGTGTATCAGACGCCTTATGCATTTTTTCTTTGCTTTTAATCCTTCATCATTATGATCAGTCTGCGCCGTCAGGTAGCGTAAGTTAATAGGACATTGTAATATAGGGAATCAAGCATATTTTGCTTTTTATGGGTACCTCATTATTTACGTTAGATTAGTGACGGATATTGTTACATGGAGAATTATGCTTATTTTTTATTTTAACATTGTAATTTAGAGGTACATAATTATTTTCTTATAAAATATCTGTATAAATAATAGTTATTTTATATTATGTATATATTATAAATGGTGTTTATCCTCGCATGTATAGGTACTTATATCCACACATTAATAAAAAATATATGTGAAAAAATATGGTTTCAACAGAAAGTAGGATAAAGTATTTTTCTTTTAGAAGCAAGTACAGCTGATAAAACATGTGTACAATAAGTTATCCATAAAATATAAAATTATTTCATTTAATGTTTATTTTTATCAAAAGTGCCTGAAACATCAAGTGCTGCCAAAATGTTTTTAAAAATAATAATTAAAAAAATAATGCTTTTTGTAATGTAATGCCAAAAAACCTGGTCAAAGGATAATCTAAGCTTTTCAAAAATATTATTATTAATTTAATATATTCCCCATTTCAATGTTTCACTATCAAACTCTGCTCTTCTCCCCCACTACAAACGAGGTCACACGCTCACTTTTTCACATTTGACTCTTAAAAATTTAGATTATGGAAGTTGTTGTGCATTCATCCTTACTGGTGACTAGAGCTTGCCCAACATAAATTGGCATGCGGCGACCCGGCCCCGCCCGCATCCGGCGGTAACCCCTCGCCCTGTCATTCAGTTCAATCTCGTATTTGCGCGTGAGCTGTGACATCTTGATTTCCAATATACACTGAATTATTATGTCCAAAACATCCTAAACAATCCGGGATGGTGCAAGAACAATTGCTTATGTAGTGTTAATGTTTTGCGAAGCTGAAAAAGCAAATAATGGACCAATATTACCATCTGACAGGACTCCAGATAGAGCGGCCGCCATTACTGGTTTGTTTCTTTAGTGTTGTCCGACCAAATTTCTATTAAAGGCTCCAACACCGGTCAACGGACACTCTGTATATTATGTATTGTATAATAAATTTACACCCTGGCAACTTCTGTTTCGCGACAGGGACGCCCTCCCTCGCACGCCCAGTGTTTACTTGTAAGACTTTGTAATCTTTGGTTGTAAAAAAAAACAATATGGTTTATACAAAGTATGCTAGTTTTTTCAAATTACAAAGTATTTTTTATTTATCTTTCTCAGAACCTTTGTTCTTGATATTGATAAGTTTTAAATATTGAAGATAATGCTTGGTTTCTCATGCAATCTCCACAATAATTTAATAATTTTGGCACATTTGTTGCAAGATTTATGCTGGATATGACCTTGAATGTACTCAATAGTAATGAATTCGACAGGCAAGGCTCAATTTCACTTTTATTTAATGCTACAACAGGCAGGGGCGTGCAGTGGGAATATCGCGGCATGACTTTTACGTGACCAGAAAATTGGACTTTGGAAAAAAAATTGAAATGCAACACATATTTCGTAATATTTCTATCACAATTGTTATCATAGCATTCATATTTTGATATATCATAAAAATATGTAGCATAAATATTTGATTTCTATTTTTTTCTAAAATATACGTTTACAAAAAAGTCATGCTTCAATTTTCCCACTGCATGCACTTGTCAATAGGCTGTGAAGTCCAATTATTGTCACCTGAACTTAATACATACATAATCAATTCATTTTGTGAAAAATGCCCTTGTAAATCTAAATGTCTGCAAAGTACTAATGAGATGCATCAGTCAACCAATGGTGTTGTCTTATTTTCTTCCATCTCACCATCAAGCTCTATTCTTTGCATGAGTTCCACTTCCAGCATCTGGGTATGAATTTTTTCCTGAGCTTTCCTCTTTTTTCCTTCTACATATTACTACATATTACTGGAGTTATAAGTACAGAATCAATTGAGTTGCAAAACAGTATTATAGGTTAACAATAATACAGGTTAAATTGTAAAATTTATCATACTTTAATAGTGTTTGATTTTCTTGACACATTTGTGTTTTCTTTAAATAAAATATTTTGTGATCTTATAAAATAATACATAATATGTACAAAAGCTCTTCACTTTAGATCATAAGGACTAAAAGAATCTTACAGAGTTGAATTTCCGCAACGCTTATTTCCTATTGTATATGTACAGTAGTGGACTTGATTATTCGAGGTAAAAAAATTGCCTCTACGATTGAAAAAAACAAACAAATTATTGTACATAGGTAGGGATTTATAAAATATGAATATAAACAATTTGAAAAGTAAATAAACCAACCCACATATTTAGTCATAATGTAAAAAATTACAACTTGCAAATTCCCCTGCTTTACACATATGCATAATAATATGTATGTAATAATTAAAAACAATATGAACAATTTAAGAAATATTTTGATATTTAAGAGCCCGCTGTATTTATTTTCATATCCATCAATAGATGGCAAACTTATCTGTAGATAAAGTGTATTTGTCAATGTTGCCTACTTTATTTGCATAATATTATTTTCAATGACAAATTTTAAGGATATTGTATCCAATTGTTATTTTATTATCAACGTGGAGTATAAGGTAATATTTTATTTGATCGAGCAATGCTAATATAAATAATAGCACAGTAGAGAAAATAATACATATACATATCCCAAGATGTGGTTGAAATTAATGGTTTTACATTATACATATATGTATGCACACATATAGATATCATATTGAAGTGAAACTTCAAATATCATATAGATGTAAAACAAGGGTAAAAAAACTATGTATTTGTATTTGAAGGGACAAACACACAATCTATTTTATATATAGACAAATAGTTTGTGAGGGGAAATAATTTTTATTGTCCTGGAGAATATTTATTTAAAATATACTTATTTAGTATCAACAGAAGCACATGTGGGAACAAACATTTTACCTAGTAATAAAATTAAACATACATATACATGATAAGATTTCATTGATAAATATCTTAAAGCAGGGTTTATAAACACCATTAGATAATGTGCATAATACCTAAATATCACAATATAATTTTTTTCATTAAAAGTCCCATTCACAGGTTGTATCTAGAGTCATGTCGGACAACTGATCTTCCAGAAGCACAGCGGGAAGGTTATCTGGAAGAAAAACAGGAATTATTAAAGAAATATTACATTTGTCATTAAACTATAATATCTTAGGACATTATACATTATACATTATAGCTCCCACATTAAATGATAAAATTATTTTCATAAAGCTATTTAAAAAAATGTTGTTTTATTATTGTTATGGGATGCTAGAAATGAAAAGAACTACACATAATTGAGGATTTCCCAACGCTGACAATTTGGAACAAATTGGAAATTCCTGGAAGAGTGTAGAATACACAGGAATATTCCAGAACATTTGCAAAATAACAGTTTTTTGTAAAAGTAGGCTGCATTATTCCTGCAAATTTGTTTGTTTTGATGTTTGGCGGAGGCAAGAGATAAAAGCGATAAGTGAAGCGAAGCAACGGTGATTGAGTAAGCATTATATGCAGCCAGCGAAATAAATTGAAAGAGTACCTACGTGCGAAATTTTCAATAGCGAACCATTGCTATAAGAGACAGGCAAATAATCTATTAGAAGAATACAAAATGTTCCACAGACAAAAGATTCTCAAAAGTGACAATTCGTGCAAATCACGTAATAGTGATTACAGTTAAGTCTGTGTCTAGTGACCTTCGATGATAAATAATATTTTTTATTTAATTGTGCGTTTCACCTCCACGATCCCATAAAACTATCAACAACATTGCAATGAACGTAACACCTTGCAAGACATGCAAAACATGATCCCTTATAAAATTTATTTTACTGAAATATTTGCTGCAGTACCTATACAAAAAAAAAATCCAAATTCAGCAGTTCACAGTACATACAAAGATTATAAGAAAGACATAGTAAGTAATACAGTTGACATTAAAAAAATCTGGTTATTGATAAACCGGTTCCTTCATATTCATTCCTCAACATCAATTTCTGGTTGCATTTTAAAATTTACCACTTTTGTGTGCCACTATTTTCTGAAGATGCTGAACTCCAAAAATGGCAGTTAAGTCTTGCTTGAACAAGTTAACAAGCATTACTGCTCTTTCCTTCTCATTTTAAAATTTATTCTCTTAAAAAGTCTCATTATGGATTCAGCCAAAAAAAATTTCTTCATTGTCGATAGCAGATAAAGTGAAAATACTAAAAAAATTTGATAGCAGCGTATCTGTGGCATTTTTGAAATAATCAGTGTTTCATTTTCTTTCTTTAAAAGATTATACGTATATTTAGAAATTTACTGTTGAATAAAAACGGCATACATATACCCACAGAGTATAAGAATGAACAGAGATAAACTAAACCCCTTCTTTAGGACAGGGGAATGGGTCACAGCGGAAGAATGTTTCGCCTCAATTTCTATGACATATTTATACTAAGTTATAGTATTTTTTTTGCATAATTAAAGCCCTCGGAAAAGAGAGATATTTTTTAAAATAGGTATATTTTAAAATTTTTGTCCCAAACCGAAGTCAATGATGAAGACAAGACTATCAGGGTACAGGAGATGAGGAAGATCAAAACCAAGTTATAGTAACAATGACTTCAAAGACATCCATATAGGACTGAAGAGAAACGGCATAAGATCAATGAAGAAATAAATTTGAGGATGCCAAGACACATGGGGTTTTAGAACCAATGAGTGCTGATGAAGTAGCCTTTATATTAACTCATTGCAAGCAAAAAAACTCTATACTAAAAGTACATAATAACAATACAAACCAGTTCTGTCCTCAATAGGTTTTGCCGCTTGCAGCAAATGTGCTAGGGAGTCAGACTTCCGAATTTGTTTGAAGAAAGCGTGATGCAACAGGTGTGCTGGGGTGGGTCTCATGCTTGGCTCTCTGTAAACCATTACACCATACAGAAAGAAATAAAATAATATGTACATAATAAATAATATAAAACAATAAAAAAACACAATTAATCAAAAACAAAATTGACATTTATAGTCCACTTGAGTGGTGGGCGTTCTATACGTTCAGAGGTGGGTGCAAATTATTGGTTAACACTCAACACATTTTAAGATTTATGATAACATAAATATGTTTGTGCGTCTATTTAGTTTTGGGATATTCTAATGATGTTAATGTACAGAAAAAAGGGGGGTTTGACAGCAATATTTCATTTCTTTTTGCAAACAGCGTAATCACATTCAGCCAAAAATATTACTGTCCGAGTCTGTTACATTCTGTACAACAATATAATATTACATTAAAAATAATCATTTAATTTAAAATGAAGGCTAAATCCAATAGTTTTTAAGTATAACATCTACATACATGAATTTTTTTCTTCTGTTTATGAATTTCGAAACTTAGAAACTTAGCCGCCCACAGGGCCTAGCAGCAAGCAATTGGCGACAGCCGATTGCATAACTACTATTCTTTATAATTCATACTCGATTCAAGATGATCGACAATATATTATTTATATTACTGAAACACTAATTATAAGTTAATTTTTTTATTTTAATTGTATACTAAAAATTCACTTTGACAGCTAACTTCATGACCTTGCATTTCCGCTACATGCTTCGCACGCAGCGCGTTTGCAACTTCCGGTACAGTAAATTTTTTACCTTAAATGCGCCAAAAGAAGTATAACTTCAAAAATGTGTAAATCATAGAGAAATAGATAAATTATAATATGATATCAATTTGAATGATATAAAAATTTAAATATTCAGTTATAACTGATTTTAACTCCTTTTCTTTTAACTCTTATCGTTTGCTTGTCTGCCGAAAAAACTTTGGATCGATCAACTAATAATAGTTCAAATTTTTGCAAAAAATAAGTCAGAAAATATTGCACACGTCCATAACTGTTAATATAAGATCATGTTTGCTTGAGCATTTTCGACTCATTATCAAGGCAGGAATCCACCTGTAAAGTTTTTGCTACTAGCTATGAGACACCCTGCAAACAATAACTAATAGGTAGACCTTTTTCCATTTAAGAATGACAATTGGATTATTAGGTACGTGTATTTGTTTGTTGTGAATGCAAAATTATTATTATAAATTGAATATTAAACAATTAAATTAATTAAATAGATTTTTTAAAAATTGCAATAAAATAATTTATATTAAAAAATATATATGCAAATACGCAATTCCGTGTAGGTTGCGTTATGTGAGAATAATGACATAAATAATAACAAAATTGACACAAAATAATACCTTTGTAAACACAGTTCAGCAAAGTCATGGAATGAATCTGTTAATTTCCTTGTTGCATACACTTGTCGCATGTGCAATGCGCTCCCACTGGCTACGCTGTCACCCACACCAGAGTCTGGAAATTATACATAAACATAAATTTTTTAATAATTATCTATGTATTGTTAATCATATAAATGTTTCTCTGATATTTTTATTTTAATTAAATTTGTTTTGATTAAATAAAGTGGTTTATTGAAAATTAAAAATGTTTTACAAACTTTTTAGTGACCATGAAAATTGGTAGAGCATTCACAGATCCGAGATATTATAAGTGTCAATGAATGTAACAATAACTTATTCTAATCAGGTGCTACTATCTTCGTAGTAACTAATTGCTGACATTTAGTTTAAACAGAGTGAAAGAGATAATATTATACAACATGTTGGTGTAAAAAGAAAGACAAAATTTAAAAGGTTACCCTTTGAATTACTTTTCATACTGACCTACATTTTGGTTTAATTTTTCTAAGAGATTGTGTGGGATCGAAGGGTGATAGATGGCCAGTTGTTCGGGGGGGATAAAACAGGAGGAGCTGGAAGACTCCGGGAGTGGAAAGGAGTTCGTGTGTGTTAGAGGAAGATCGCCTAAAAAGAAAACAACGAGATATTACAGTGGTGCATGAAAAAATAAACACATGTATGTACTGGAAAAAGTCACCCGGTAAAAAAATAATTTCAATTTATAGTTTCTATATTCTTATAATGTATGTATTTGTTGAGTGTTTTTTCAAAGCAAGAATATTATTTTAAGTCATCAATATTATAAATCAAATTAAAATAACATTTTTTGTTTACATTAGAAGTGATATTTTCCAGTATGACTACAAACATAAAATAGGGCAAAAGTATTGTGCTATATTAAAAAAAACATAAAAATATAAACAATTTAAAAGAATGCTGTACGTAATACAGTATAACCTCAGATTAAATATTGGAAATTAGGCTGATTAAAATGGATTTGATTTTCATATATGTATTCTGGAGACAGGGATCACATTGTGGCTAATTATTTCACATTCCATTAGTTAATACCAGTGGCGAGCAGTGGGTATAAATTTAGGTTATGTTGTGACTGACTATATACTAATATTAAAAAAATATATATACGCATATACCTATAAGGTTAGGTATATACATTTAAAATTTGTATATAATGAACTATTTTGAGTAGCCACAAAAATAACTGCACTATAAGAGAAATATTGTAAACAAGATTTCCTAAACAAATAAATATTTTATATATAGGTAATATGGAAAAAATTTTCAATATCTTTCGAAGACGATTTATACATAATTAAATCGGTAATAATACTTATTTCAGATATACGTTTCTTTTTACAAAAATAAACCAAACATTTTATGATATCATAGAGGCAATGTCGTCATAAATAATCATCATGATATGACCATTGGATATGACAGATGGTATTTACATTCACCATAGAAATGACAAAAAGTTTTGGGTGGAATTTGTAAAAATAACATTTCTGCAGTGACGTGCGCGTAGTTCTCACCTGGCATAGGACCTTTTGAAGAAACACGCTATTCATGAAAAATTTACTTGTCTATTACACAAAACTCGCAGCATACAACTAAGAAAAAATACATGGTTCAGGACGAGTTCTTTCTCGCCTCGAGATCTATGGAACAAATTTGTTTGGTGCAAACAAGTGAGATAAATGAAGAATTGATATGAATTAGGTACAGAAAAGTCGGAAATAAAACTTCTAGCTGTAGGACGAATTACGGCTAGAATTTTAAATCAACTTTTTCTTAAGATAAGGATTATTTAATTAATAATTGTTTCCCTGAATCTTTACTTTTTTGCTTGTATGCGCTGCACGCCACTGGTTAATACATACATAATATCATGACAAAAACTGACTCAACTAATAGGCATGGAAGCCTTTGATTTGTATTTAATGTGGGTGTGGTCATTGAGCCAAAATATTGAATTAGATAAGATGGGCATGGTTCTGTAGCAATAATTTAATGTAAAAGTTGCATGAGAATAAAGTAATAGTATGCTGATAATTATTATATACATACTATGTATTAGAAATTCTACAGAAATTATCAGATAAATACATCACATAAATCATTTTATGGTTTAAGAAAGATAGATTTTTATTTGAAAACATAACATATACAACAAAATTAAATTGGAGAAATTGGCAAAACATATTAGAAAATAAACCTGGCGAATTCGTTAACATATCATCTACCTGAAATTTAAATATCCAAATATATCATGTGACCACCTGTGACAAAGACGGTGGGGCACCAAAATCAAGAAATACATGTGATGTAATATATGGATGGCCCCCAATCAGCTTACTATGCTTTCAATTGCAATGAATAAAGTAAAAGAACAAAAAAGATGGAAATCATTTAACATGCTTCTTCATAATGCAAAAGAGTTTGATATACACATTGTCCAGAAATATTACTCCAAACTCCACAATTTAGTGTTAAGACTGTTTTCACATTTACACAAATTTAAATGATCTCACCTTGTACTTCCAAATCATCTTGGAAATTGATGTGCGAGAATGTTGTGCAGTCTAATAACTGCGGCGTGTGTCCACGGACTTTTTCCGTCAACATGAGTGTGGTTGGTATATCTGAAAACGGTATAGCACCATTGGCCAACTCGCAGGCCACCATTCCTACCGAGTAAATATCGGACTTTTCATCATAGCCACTCAAATTCTGAAACCAAATAAATCAATGCAATAAACAAGTTCTGGATGTTAGACAATTGTACATATAGAAAATTCTAACAACATTCCATAAAAATATAAACAATCTGCAAATTATGCCTCAAAGGCCGCATCTAACTAGAGCAAAATATTATAAAACGGTCCCTAAAATGAAAACAATTTTTGGCCAAAGACTATTCAGTTTCCAAGCTCCTAGAATATATAACCTAATTAGTAAAATACCTAATAACCTAATTAGTAAAAGTACCAGTAGTAATACCAAAAAATTCAGAGCAAACCTATTTAATATTCTTTTCAATATGGGTAGAGAAAAGACTGAAAAGAAATTAATGGAAATTATAAAATAAAACTCTTTAGTAAAATGTGTATTATCATTATTTTTTATCAGTATTTTTTTTTCTCTTCTTCTTCCTTATAAATATTTATAATTTTTTTATCTTATTTGGACATCTACTGTTAGACTAATGTATTAATTTATATAATGTATTTTATCTAATTTAACTTTTTATTGTATTAATTTAATTAAAATATTTGTATTGTATTAATCTAATTAAAATTTTTATAATGAACTAATTTACTTGAACTCTAAATTATTAATTAATTATATATACTAATGAGTACCTATAGTCGAATATTGTGTTTTAAAATGAAATATACGACTTGCCCTAAAACAGGCTAGCCTAGTTGGGCAGTTACATATTTTATTATATGATAAATTATTATTGTATAATTATATTTGTAATGTAATTTAATGTAATGTTATGATAAAAATAAATAAATAAATTGCATCACATTATAAACATTCACATTAAATTTGGTGCGAAATATATCAAGACGTGAAACAACTCTACTGCATATGAACCAAATAAATATAAATATTTTTGTGATTATTTTGAGCATTCCGATCTATCTGTTGTCTTTCTTCGACTCTTAAAACTACTTGACTTTTTTGATGAGTAAAAACTAGCTGTTCCCTACCCGGCGTTGCACGGGTTAAGGATTTAAGTTAAAAATAAAATAGTGAGGGGAAACAAAGGTTCCAATATTTTGCAAAGCTTGTAAAAAAACATATTTCCATGTAATTTAGGTTGGGATATCCAGGCGGGAAATGGGGCATATGTTTATCACCAAGTCCTTAAGGATATTCATGCATAATTCGGAAGAACAGTACAGATTTGCATTGAAAATATATCAGAGGGAGAAGAAGGGGTAAAGGGGAGGATGAAAATATTGCCTATATTACTCGAAGGATCCTAAATAATAAGTATGCATTTGGGTCAGATCAAACGGTGTAGATTTGAACAGAAAATGAAAATATATCACGGGGGGAGGTGGGGTAAATGTCACCTTTGTTACCCGCCGGGTCATAAAGGATAATATGCCAAATTTGGGCCAGATTGGTCAAACTGTGTAGATTTATACAGAAAATATATCAGAGGAGGGGGTGGGGTAACAGGGGAGGGGGTAAATGTTGCTTATGTTATCCGTCGGGTCCTATATGCAAAATTAATAAAATTATTTCAAAATAATACCATAAATAATAAATATTTCTATACATTCTAGAAGAACCTATTATACAAAAGAAAACTTGTTGTTGTACTGTTGTATTACTTCAAAATTTTTAGTTTACGGTTTTAAAACATTGTTTTTTTTTTGACAAAGTTTATAGTTTAATGACCGATTAATTATTCACTTGTATTGCCATTATCCAAAAAATACCACTAGAAAAAAGTTGATTTGTTTGTAGCTCAGTAGAACCTCCTTAATTTGAAATTCAAGGAACCTGAAAAAAAAAAACATTTCAAATTATGCGGACCCCGTTAATCTGAAATTCCAGGTACCAAATAAAACCAAAAAAAATCGCAATGCGATTGCGTAATTCGCTCATGATCTTAAAACTTGTGAAAAAAATACTCTATTTTGTGTAAAATTTATATTTTTGCATATACTTCCAGAAATCATTTTGCTAATGCAAATATTAATGCGAAAACTGTAACATTTATATCACTAAACTACATATGTGATGTTTTTGATGTTCTCAGTTGTGAATTTTTTTTTCCATTTCATCCGTTTGGATGGCCAAAATCATTTTTGACTTCCTTTCTTTTAACTCGTGGCGTCTGCTTGCTTGTTTCCTTGATGAAAAAATTTTGGATCGATTTTTAACCCTTTTCCCGTGATCCAATCGAGCTGAAACTTTGCAAGCAGACTCGTGGCGACAATCAAGAAGATCTATCAAATTTTCGTTAAAAAAAATTAATAATTAAAGTATAATTTGGGATTTTTTGAAATTTTAATGGTTTTTTCAAATTGGAATCATTACACAAGTTTGATTACTACCAACGGCGGCCTAACGACGACACCACGGAATATTTAAAATATGAATTACTCCATTGGTATAATAGGTACATAACTACGAATTTTGAAAATTTATAGCAATTGGTTCACAGATGATAGAAAAATTGGGTATTTTGGGAAGAAATCAAAAAATCATTTATTTCTTTTAGATTTCTGCTTAGTTTTGAAGAATTCTACATTACTCAAATCTGATTCTGACTAAATCATTTGACGCTGGAAATTCATGAGGTACGATATTGATGATAATTGAATCTATCAAAATCTTGACATCTCAAAACATCTGACATTTTAGAAATATATTAAATTCCTGTTAGTTTAGTGTTATGTTATATCTTTTAATTCGTCTTTAATTATTGTTATATTTTACAAAGAAAGGGAGTATAGTAAAAACTTGGTTTTTATGGGTTACTTTTTTTATTATTTTTCTTTGAATTTATGGAAGGCTTCTATAATCTTCACACAATTTTAACTTTCAATTCTGCCTTTTTTTGGACTCAGACCATCACAGTACAGTTATCAGAATATCTATATACCTTATCTTATTATTATATTACAGTTATCAGAATATCTAATAATAAATTATCAGAAATACAATCATCAATAAATACGTCAAATAACAAGATAAGTTCGACATAACTTCTTTCAAAGAAAATAAAACATTTTAACATAAACATGGATATAATAGACATACCACTATAACTTGGCGTGCGATGTCGCGTAACAGAAGTTGCCAGGTTGTAAATTTATTACACAATACATAATGTACTGAATGTCCGGTGACCAGTGTCAGAGCCTTCAATAGAAATTTAGTCGGGTAACAGCGCGCTCCGCGGCGGCCGCTCTATCTGTCAAACTGTCAAACGGTAATATCAGTCCATTATTTGCGTTTTCAGCTTTGCAAAACTTTAATACTTCATTGTTCTTGCACCATCCAGGACTGTTTTGGAAGTTTTGGACATAATAATTCACTGTATATTGGTAATCAAGATGACACAGCTCGCGCTCAAAGACGAGAATGAACTGAATGACAGGGCGAGGGGTTACCGCCGGGTGCGGGCGGGGCGGGTTTTAGTTCCAAACTCGTCCCACGCCAATTTATGTTGGGCAGGCAATATAAATAAGCATCGAACTAAAGAGGAATTTTGAAATTTAAAAAAAAATTAAACATATTCAGCTACGAGAAATCCTGTGTATGCTTTCTTCAGTTGGCTTCCTTAATATGCACAGATAGTTTAGTTTGCAGCGTTTGCGCTAATCCTCGTACTCAAAAGCGTATTAAATTGTTTTTCATGTTTTTAAATTTGTCTTTAGTTCGATTTTTTTTCTAATAACTGTATTTGTGTTATTAAAATGTTTAATTTTCTTTGTAAGATGTTATTAGTGACTTATCTTATTGTTTCACGTATTTATTGACAATTATATTTCTAGTAACTGTGCATTGTTGGTTTGAGACAGAAAAAAAACGGAATCGAAAGCTGTGAAAATTGAAGAAGCATTCCATAAATTGAAGTATAATTAAACATTTTTGATTATGGCCATCTTTCCAGATGTGATGAAAATGAAAAAAAAAGGTTTTTACCCAAGTGAGAACAGCAAATATGTTAAAATGTCGCAATCACATTGCGTTTTCAAAATGATTTCTTTAAACACAAGCATAAATTTAACAAAATTAACATTTTTTTCAAGAGTTTTTCGATTTTTGACGAATTTCACAATCAAATCGCGATTTTTTTTTAGCTTAAAATTTCGAATTAACGGGGTTTCACACTTTTTTTGGGTCCCTTGAATTTCGAATTAACGAGGTTTTACTGTATTTTTTATTATTTAAATAAATATTATAAATCTATATTTCAGGGTATAATGTAAATTTTAGCATGTTTTAATAAGTTTTGGTTTCAGTGTAAACCAGAAACGAAGTTGAAAGTCGGTTTTGGTTTCGGCTGAAAATTTAATTACGGTCGGTCTCCAATAAAAAGTGATACTTTTGTTTATCAAAATGACAACAAATTATTGTTTTCATATTTCTTATGACAAAACAATTACATTTCAAAAAGGATTTTCTTGCATCCAATTTAAAGAAAAATGTAACAAATGTAAATTTATCACTTTTAAATGTAAAACAAAAATAAAAGGTCACACAAAGATGATCTTTTGGTACGAAGTAGAACTAATGATAATCCAGAAATATATATACATAGCTCTAAAACCTTTTTATGGAAAAAATGATTGCATTCGGTGTGCTGAAATCTGAAGACATGACTATTTTTACCTGTTCCAGCAGTTCTGGACTTAACCAAATAAGCGATGAATTATTGTGGCACGGAGGTGGCAGGCAGTGCAGAGCCTTTTGCCTCTTTCCCTGTAGTAGCAATGATCCTGCACTGCGCAACCCGCTAAGGCAAACTTCACCCGATGAACTAACCAATATATGACTTGATCGTATACCCCTAAAAACAGACAAACTCTAAATGGAAATATTTTTAAAATAATGAAAGGCGACTATCACTGATTGCTTCGGCTAGTTAGTAACCACATCGCCGCTACCAGTTTCCGGAATTAATAAAAAATATAACAATATTGGATTAACTGCCGCTGATTGGTTGTCTTGCCGCCAGGAAGGACAGAGTGCTTTGTGTCTTGGTTAAATATGCAGAGTGAAAAGGAAGAAAATGATAGAACATAATGAAATAAATAATTCATGTTTTAAAACACGAATAATGAACTTAAGTAATTTTTCAAAGAAAATGAAAAAGTGAAAATGATTTAAATATATATAAAAGTTTAAAATATTGGCCAGCCCCAGTGTCGAACATGCGCTCTCGTAGAGAAAGTCAGATGTCTTTGCCCGAGTGGGTAAAATGTCACATTGAAGATGAAGCCGGTAATGCGAGACACTTCAATACAATCATATTTTTATACATGCTTTACCACAAGCGGGTACAGCATTTTTTGAGCATTAACCTTTTAAATAGAAAGGTTTTCAAAATTTTATTACCATACGGGTGAGTGGCAGATTTCAGTATTACACTATGTAATTGAATCATTTATAAAATGTTGGGAACTGTCATCCTAAACAGGAAATTGACTTTAAATGAAATTGACATGGAAAAACATGTTTAATCCGATCTCTGCAAGGTTGACAGCGGCACATTCACTGCAAATGAATATTTTAGTGTTTTTTTATGAAAATGAGAGTTTTTATTATTGATTTATATCAGAATGTACATGCTAGACTGCAATTTTTTTAGGGCGATAACTTAGATAAAACCTTTGTTCTTATATAAAAGTAATAAACTGAACATTATTTAATTTAAGATAATATAAGCATTAACCAACAGGCCGCGGTCAAAAAATTCAATTTTAATGTCTTAGGTGAGATTAATTTTTACTGAATATTTATATGTACGCAGAATATGTTTTCTTATAAT